>JAUPMG010103283.1:0-12226 GCA_031762675.1 Pachysandra terminalis | reverse complement strand
CAAAGTTAGCTGATCTAAGCACATGACTAAAGGATATGCATAGACCAGTAGTTAAATGCCAGGCTAATCTAATCCAGTGTGCATATCTCCAAGGGTAATTAGACTCATTTTTCATCCACGATATAACCAACTGCGAATCACCTTCAATAATTAAAGGTTCAAATTTCATCTTTCTAGCTTCAGACAAAGCAGCAATCAAAGCTCGTACTTCCGCAATAATAGAGTCTGCAAAACCAATCGGGCCAGAGAATACATGCAGAATGACTCCCTCCGAATTTCTGACAATCCCTCCAATCCCCAATCTACCTGGATTACCCAATGAGGAGCCATCAAAATTGACTTTGACTTGACCCCTATTTGGTTCCTTCCAAATCAATAACGTAGTTTTTAATAAATATTGATTATAATTTGTGGTAAGTAATGATATTATTTATATAGTAAAGGGGACTTGCAAACCTGAGCTGTACAAAATAGCTATAGTGCTGATGGCCCTCATTTTCATATAAGTTAAACAACAAAGTGTTGTATTGCCATGAAATATGGCATGCCATTTTTTTTGTTTTCTCCTCTTTTTTTTTCTATTGCATTTTTTTTTTTTTTGGTGGTGACTGGGGAGTGGGGGGAGGAGATAGGGGAAAATAATTGTATGAAAATCTTGTCTATAGAGCATGCTATCTATTTTCCCTAGAAGCACACTTTTTTAGAGAGTTGAGAATTTCATTTTACTAAGAAGTCATTGCAAATATATTACAATATGATCATTGTTAAAGACATTGGGTTATGTACGATAGATGAGAGAGTGGAAACTTCTGGATTTTATAAGAAAATCAGTTTTCTAGATCTTCTAATAGATGTAAGATTTTAGCAAAAAGAAGATCTTCTTGTTCTTTTCCACAGCAACAGCAGCCTCTGTTGTTAAAATTGTATGGTTGATTGTATGAATCATATGATTTGATTCTATCTGACCTTAGGTTGATTCAAATCGAATGAAAAAAATATGTTTTTGTTTGAATCATACGATTCATACATTGAATCTTAGGATTCACGATATAATCGTGTGATTCATATGATTCAACTTTGCAACACTAACAGATGCAAGTTTCTTGTTTTTTTACCCGAAAACTTCGCTTTTTTGTGTAAGCATTCTTTATATAGAATATAGTACTTTATAATGACTACATATACATAAAGAAACATAGTTTACACTTATCTTAACAACGAACATCCCTTTTTCTAAGGGAAATCCAAAACCTGAACCCAAAAACCTACTACTAAGGTGGAGTTTGGTGGGGATTCTGGATTTTAATTCTGATCCTGGATTCTCAAAATGTAGACTCCTTTCTGATTTTCAGAATCCATAATCCCGTTTGGATAGATTGAATTCTAGAATTTGGTTGTTCCAGGTTATTGAGACAATTTTTATGTATTATCAAAATAATAAAATAAAATATATGATGATATTATAAATATAACATAATTCAATTTATTATATTATAAATTATATAATATTTCCTATTATAACATACAAAATACAATATATCTTATAGAGTATTATAATCTTAATATAACAATATAATATATCATATAATATAATATTATATTATCAATAACATAATATAATATAAAAATAATTTGATACATGCATATATTATTATATTATATATTGATATTAAATTGTTATATAATAAAAATATTATTATATTAAATATAATATATAATCTGTAATATAATATAATATAATATTATAGTATTATATACTGATGTAGTATTAATATATAATATAAAAAGTGCTATAATTTAATATTTAATATTATAAAATATTATATTATATTATTATCATATAATATATTGTTATTGTTATTACTATTATTATTATTATTATACAATATTATAATTTAATATTAATAATATAGTAATATAATATTATTTTTTTCAATATATTATATTAATATTATATTATGGTATTATATAATGATGTAGTATTATTATATAATATAATAATGATATAATTTAATATTAAAAAATGTTATATTATTATAGAATATATTATTATTACTATTATTATGACATATTATAATTTAATATTGGTAATATAATATTATTATTTTATTATATAATATAATGCAACATAATATAATATAATTTATATTAGTGATTCTAGTAATTGAGCACCCAAAATCCCAGAATCACCTTGAAGAGGGATTCCGATTTTAGATGGGATTCTAACATCAGATTTTAGAATCCGCCCTTGAATTCCGACCCAAACGCATGTTGTGAGATTTTAGAAAATGATTCTATCAGAATTCAGAATCTGGAATGCCCACCAAACACCCCCTAAGATTACTATGATTCTTCCGGCTTACAATTTTGAGTCAATTCTAGTTGGCCCCAAATATTTAGTTCGATTCACGGTTTGACAACCTTGGTATCAGCAACAGGTAAAGAGAGAGAGAACACCCTAGTAAGGCCTCTTCTGTCACAACCCAGGACATATGGGCTTATTTTGCCAAATCTTGGTCTACAACATTCGTGTGCTACCACACAGCTCATGGTTAATTAAATACCAATCATGCCTCTAATAGTTTATCAGAGTCATCGATAAAGGAAGCAATTACAATAAACTATAGATAACCTAAGTCTATATACAAACCATAGCATTGCTATACAAAAATTCTACCTGAAGAAAAGAAATATACAATAGCTATTCTCTCTCTTTCTCACACACCAGGATCTAACATAAGAGACAAATATAGACATGAATCACCATACTCTAAAATCTTAGCTTCTAATTGGTCCTTCACTGCTCATCGACTTCAACTAAATCTTCATCACTAAGCTCTGGAAAAAAAATATTTTAATGAGAATGAATTCACAATAAGCAATAACCAGGGAAAAGAAAACAGTGCAAGAAATCATGCTCTTTTAAATATAAATTTGAACTGCAGTATTTCCAATATAATCAAGACAGACATGGTATTCAATATGCAACATTTTCAATATCATGCATTTTAACTTGAATATAAATGTACCAGGGCACATGTGTAGGTAGTCGGGTTGGCATGGATACCCATATATGCCTTCCTATGATAGTTGGCACAAGAACTCAGCTTACCGACACAAGGCTCACGTTAAAGATCAATATATCATAGGAGTTTAATCACATATACGGAAGTCAATCTGATGTCGTGACCGAACGTCTGGTCTCATGACCATTAGTAGAGACTAAACAGAACAGAACCCTCATTGATCAGATGGGGTAGAAACGGTCACTTGCAAGGACTCCAAAATGTAACTCATTAGCCGACCTCCAAAACATATAAACTCAACACACATGCATTTCTACTGTGTCATGTAGCCATACCTCATCGTACACCCACTGCTCTGGGCACACTTGCCCCAGAATCATCAAACATCACATGCACTTGCAGATAAATTCATGAAATTCAAATATCAATGTACTTTACGAATAAACATGTATTTACACACACACACACACACATATACATCTTGCTTTGGAGTTCATAGTTTATTTAATATTAAGCTAATTAATCATCAAATGCATTTCATACCTTTCAAAATCAACCAAAACAGATAACAAGTATGTTTAATGAAAGCATAGTAAAATTTTGACCAAGTCTAAAAATGTTGACTTCTCATAAAAATATTTTTAAAGACCAAATTATGACTTTTTCTACTGGACTTTTGGTACTTAATCCTGTTTGGTATAAATGGATAATGTAAAAATCACGGGCCTTTAACATTGTCTAAATATGCCATTACTCAAAAATGGAGGTTTTGGCCAAAATCCTGAAATTCAGGTTTTGTTCTTGAAATGAAAGTTTGACCAAATAAGCATTGTTCTAAAAAGCACATTGTTCTGCTCGGTTAACATTTGGTTAGCCAAGACCTCCCTTTCGATTAACCAACGATACAAGACCTGTAAAACTAAATTTTCGGACATAGTTGCCAGAGAGTCTTCAGTTAGCCAAAGGACCTCTTCGGTTAACCGAAGGGACCTTTTCCAGAAATTTCATCTTTTCAAATCGCTTTAATTTAAACTACTTATTAACATCAAAACATTCTAAAAACCTTCATTGTTACACTAACCAAATTCATTTTTTTTTAGATTATCACATAAAACATAACGCAATAAAACTCATTAAAACCCAACTTTGGAGACTTTTATGAAATCTGTAATTCAAAAGCATGTTGAAAATATAACCTTAAGGCCTCATCTTAATTTAAAAATTCATGAAAACCCATCTATATCATTTCGACGTAAAACATAAAACATATAATTTTATCTAGAAAAATTAATTACTTACCTTGGGTACTGATTCAGAACACTACTATTCTTTTCTTCAATTGAATTACTACTCCTTAGTCCTAAATCCACTCTCAGACCATCCAAACACTTCTATCAACCTTCCCCCGTAGCTTCCCCTTTGAATTCCCCTTGGTTCTACCTTACTTTACTTTGATTTCACCCTCAGCTCCTTAGGTTTCTCCTTCTTCTTCTCTGCAGATTTTTAGCTTCTCAATAGACTACTAATCTATTTACTAGCTTATATATTTATCTAATTGATAATATAATTAACTTACTAATCTTATAATAACTAATTAATCTACTAACTTATATACTTAATTAAGAATATCATTAGCGTGTTAACCTTATGTTAACTTATTAGTTAATACTAATCAATTTATATCTAACCTTACTTTAACTAATCTGTCTTAGTGTTAATTAACAAGGATTAATCTTAATTTAATTAGAATTAGGCTTAAGATTATCTCTGGGGACATTTGTCTCAAAAATGCTTAAATAATACCACGTGTCGTGTGTAGACCTAGGTTACCTTTTGACTATGCTTTAATGGCATTTTTGTATATATTAAGTTTAATTATTAACTTTTCTTTATAACTTATATGCAAGTTTGCCATTTTTTTAATTACATCCATGTCCCCTTGATTCAATGTTGCTCACTCTAGACTTCCCATGGTTATTAACCAATGAGGTGAGGACAACTAGGTAGCTTACTAATTAATTCATATAACTTATGATTAACTTAATTAGCATCATTAAGCACATATTAATTAAGATTCATATAAGTTCTAATAATCAAACATAATTAATATATATATTCGCACACACACATATTGATAGAGAAAAATTTCACAATCAATTCTATATGATAATATAATATTTCTTCTAATGTCTCACTTGTTCTCAATTCATCTCCTACACACTCTCTCATTAATTAATCCTAAATAATTATATATTTAAAATCAAAGAATCAACAAATCTTTAATATGCTTATGGATACACTTACATATTTAAAAACATACTCTTACTTCATTAATTATATACTTATTGTCTAATTAAGTAAATTTAGTGCTAATCTAGATTCAGGTTAAGGTTTGCAATGTCGATGTCGCAAGAAATGTCGTAGGGCCATGCCTTGCGACATGTCGCGACATCTGGGGGAAAAATGGAAAATGTGAGGGAAATCTTAGTTTTTGATGGAGTTTTGATCCCAACTCCTAGATGAGCATAATTGAGGCGTAAATAAACCTAAATACATCAAAACATGCAAACAAAAAACTCCCTTAATCAAGACCATTAGTTGAGGAGGGTTAAGGTTGATGCTGTAGTGTCTAGCTGTCAATTCCAGGCTCCAGTTGTACAAAAAGTCAAAAAGTAATGCATCCAATTAAGCAACAAGCACATAAATTTTCAACAAATAAGTGATTAACAAGTAAAGTAGTGCTTTATACTACTTTCATTATTCATAAAAAAAAAAAAAAGCAAGTAAAGTAGTGCTAATCAAGTGATCATTGTCAACATGAATACAATTATACATTATATGATATAAATTATAAAACAAAATCATTCATTATCGTAAGTCATAAGTCAGATGAAGCTCAAGCTGTAAGACAAAAGCATGAAAAAGTTCGCAAGTTATAAACTAAAGTATATAGATTGTTCCTTATCAATTTTATTTTTAATTTTTAATTTTCTTTACAATTTTAATTACAAAAAAGAAGCATAAAGGTGTAAATTATGATTGTGTATGCATTACAAATGCATATACAATGATTCCTTTCATAATTCTAAGGTTTTTATTTTTCTTGAATTTTCTAGTATTATTTTCTGTTTTTTTAATATTTATTTAATATTTTCTTTGATTTTTACAGTTTATAAAATATAATTATGCAAGGAATAAGCTACTTTTTTTCGTATAATTTTTACTAACTTTTTATTTATGTTTTCAAAATTTTATAGGATTTTTTAAAAAAAATAAATATTTTTCCCCTCATGTAACGAGACATGTCGCGACATGTCGTGCAACATGTGGGAAAAGGGAAATCTGGCGATTTCCCTTGGATTTTATGTCGCCACTTCAA
Organism: Pachysandra terminalis; assembly: GCA_031762675.1. Classification (NCBI taxonomy): domain Eukaryota; kingdom Viridiplantae; phylum Streptophyta; class Magnoliopsida; order Buxales; family Buxaceae; genus Pachysandra; species Pachysandra terminalis. Next base: position 5,821 of record JAUPMG010103283.1, on the reverse strand, counting down.
AATCGTCGACATGTCGACGACATTGATATCACTAATTCAGGTCACTACATCTCCTCTTGTGCGAAAATTCAGAATCTTGGAATGAAATTTATTTTCTTTATTACTCTTCGCACTTAATAATCCAGCGAATAAAAGAAGGTTGGACGTCCCATATTTGTATACCTCTCACTTCAAGTTGACTCTTATTAGGAATAGAAACTTAAGAAAAATGATACTTCTGATATGGAATGAAATCAAATAAGAAATCCATCTTTCCTAGCTATTACGTGCCAAATTTTAAAACGTTGAATTGACTTAGATTTACCAGTAAGAATATAAACTCTAAAGCAGTTAAAAATTTACAAGCAAGAATATAAACTCTAAAACAATTAAAAAGTAACAATTAGAAGTACTTATATGGATGTCTTAGACATTTAGTATGAGGCTGGTATTGTTCTTCCCAGGAATATTGTAATCCAGTACACCAAATTCTTTGTGTGATTTGCTGTCCCATTAACTAATTGATGCCATTTTGTGAGCTCTACAATAATTGGATCTCTTAACACTGAGATGCCTTGGTTGATGGACAATCATGAACCAATTTGTCCTTAGAGGCCATAGGTTAATCACGCTATAGTTGTCAAAACTCCCAGTCGAGCCTAGGCATTAGACTTGCATGCCACCTATTCGCTCCCCTAGGCAGAATTTATAATTTTATTATTATTTATGAAGTCATAAAGATAGCATGAGTAATTTTTTTTAAGTAATAACTAATACATTAATAAAATTATGTGAGTTATAAGAAAACGTAATTATATATTATGGGAGAGAAGGATATCCCGTGAGTAACCTAGGGTTACCTATGAGAATGGCGGCGAGAGCACTGAGCACCAACAATGAGAATGCATCTTCCTTCTCACCCACCCACCATCCCAATCCTTCATGCCTTCCTCCTCTATTTCGCCATTCTAATCCTTCTCATCCCTCACTTCTCCTTCCCCATAATCCATCTTACCAACGTCTCCATCGGTATACCTCCACCTACCCTTTGGCAACCCCTTCAATTCCTTTCCTTACCTATCCTCCGGCTCAGACAGTCCAAACACGTTCGTATGCTTCAGTCGCTACACAAGTACCTTCTAGCAACCGTTTTCTTTTGTCCCAACCCTCAACTTCTCTTCAACTGCACAAGTCATTATCAGTATTGCCTAGCCTTCAATCTTCATCCTCAACCTAATCAACAATCCAGTATCACTCAAACAAACGTACCTAGCAGCCTGGCTAATGGTGGTAAGAGGAATGGTCCCGGAAATTGATTGCAGATAAAAGCCAAGACATATGTTCTAGAAGTGGTGGTTACGAGCTATGCATGGGGAATGAAACTAATAAAGCAATTGAGAGGATTCCTAAAAGTGAACTTGAATGGTGCATGTCAAAACGAATAATGGATCTTTTGCTTTGTTGGATGTGGCTATTGTACATGGAATGCGATAAAGAGCTGTTCTTTATGGTTCGCTTGCTATATTTTTTGCATGTTTGGGAAGGAAAGAAACAAAAGGACATTTGAAGACGTGTAATGAAATTAGGAAACTGTGGTAAGGTGGTATCATCACTTATAATTTGGGCTAGCTTGGTAGAAAAGTGATTTATTAGACTTCCTACTGTTGGAGCTTTTGTTGATGTTCACTTCAGCTTCAACTAGCAGTTGAGTATACAAATTGTATGCTTTGGTTTAGATTATACTTGTAACCTTGTTTATTTAGTACTTAATAATAAATTTATCCTTAATTATCAAAAGAAGTACAAATCTTAGTTCCCATATGCCACGGTGAGCGTTTTTTTTTTCCCACTGAAACCTGAAACAATGTGGTTGAACTATAGGAACTAACATTTGTACTTGACAGATAGGGACGCAGATATTTTCATTTTGGTTAGGACTAGACGACACTGGAGAGAATTGAGTGCTTTCTTTATTCAAGGAAAAGCAGGGCCCCATAACTGAGGATGTGTTATTTTTTCAATGCTATAATTTAACCATCATTGATGTCAGTACTCTTGGTCATTTTGATGGATTTATTTTCCACATTTTCATTGTTATGGATCAAGAGGGGAAAAAAGATTGGTTGATCTTTATTAGCTAAGCGGGGTGTGTGTGCAGCAGCCCCATGTACATAAGAGACACTCTTTGCTGGTTAATGTTTAACTCGTTGTTGGTAAAATTACTTGTTTGAAAAAAAAAATGAAAATGAAATGGAATGAGAACAAGATGTAATCCTTTTTTGCATAGGATATATGTATATTACTGACTTTTCTGTTAATGATTTTCCATTTAAGATTAGATCAGAATACTAGAATGGTTCTGAAAAAATGGAATGAGAACGTAATATCATTCATTTCTGTTATGAATTTTCTATTTCAGATTCTAGAACAACATATTAGAACCATTCTTCCAGGACTGAAGGCTGAGCTCAATTCTCACATGGTTGCAGTGGTAAAGGAGCTGCGTACATATGGAGATGCTATGGAATCAAAAGTAAGTTCTGCAAGATTAAATGAATAAATTATGTTATTTTTTTTTCTCACTATATTGTATTTTTTATTTATTTTTTGTTATTGGTACTGTGTATATATTGGTATTGATCTATGGAAAGGAGGTCTGAGCCTTGTGCATGGTTTAAAATATCTGATCTTATCCGTCGATACGGTCTGAGCTTTATTTTTTTTCTCTCTTCTCATATGCAATCTACTTGCACTATATTCTATTTTTTTTGTTATTGGTAATGTATATATTGGTATTGATCTATGGAAAAGAGGTCTGAGCCTTATGCATGGTTTAAAATATCTGATCTTATCCGTCGATACGGTCGATAATATCTTATCTTATCTTATCCGTCAATACTGTTGATACATATCTTGTATCCACTGTGCCAGCACAATATGCAGGTGTATTTTAGGATAAGTTAATTTTTACTCTGCAACCAATTTCTTGCACAGTTTTCCGAGCTTTGAATCGTAAGGATTTTTTTTCCATTCTAATTCATATTCTTTATGTTTAAAGCATGTTTTAGAGTCTTATTACATAGATAGCTGCCTATTTTTCAAGAAATATACAATGGCTTAGAGATTTTTTGGAAAACAAATAATAAATTACTTTTAAAAAAACTATTAAACCATATTGTTTGACCTAATGTTTCTACATCAGTTGAATCTAAGATTGATGTGTCAGCTTAATAGATTGATCATAATGTTTAAAAAATAATTTTTGAATATTTATGTTTATTACAAAATAATTTAATATTTTTAAATAAATAATTCAATAGTTTTTATGTAATTTTGAAATAAAAATACAAAATGTCATCCTTGATTAGGTTTTTATACATGATTGATTGTATATTTTGTATCTTAAAAATAAAATATCATCTTATGACTAATATTATGAATTTGTAATTTAGTTAATATATGTGTGTGTGTGTGTGTGTATGTTTGAATAGCTAATGGGCAGATAGGCCCATGAGCCCATCTCTTTTATCTTTCCTACTTATGGTATTGTTAACCCTAATTCTAGATTATATATATGTGCTCTCTCTAATTGAGATGAGTACGATTGAGTGCTTAATCAACATGGTATCAGAGTATCTCAAAGAAAAAAAAAAAAAAAAAGTGTCGCCGGCAGCAAGTCTCTTGCTCTTGGTCTTGCTGACCCCTCTCTCTTTTTGCTTCTCACTTTCTCTTTCTTTCTCTCTTCCTTTTTCTTTTTCTCGTTATTATTTTTTTGTTGATCTCGCCTGCTCTAGCCGAGAGGTAGCGATCTCACGCTACCTCTCGGGTTCCCCATAGTTAGGGTTTTTCTCTTTGATGGATCGACTATTTTAGGGCTTTACATGGTCTGATCTGAGTTGGGTTTGTTAAGTTTGATTGATTTTCCCCATAAAAGCCTGATTTTGAAGGTGTGATGAGGTTTCTTGTTAAAGAAGATTTTTTCGCCTACCGGAAGGGTAGCGATTGGCACATGGAGGGCTGCAAATTCCCCCTATTTTCTCCTTTTTGGTGAGCTTTTCTGTTGCTGTTTTTTTTTGGGTTGTGATATCATCATGTGTACTTTCGAACAGAATCCGGCTGAACCAAAACCGGTTATTTCTAAGATTCTGTCGTCATCTATGCGTCTTACCGATCAACGCTTAGATGGGAACAACTTTTAGCATTGGTGCAAAATTATTTTATTTGCTATTCGTGGCATGGATAAGGAGGAGCATCTTACAGGTAACTCTCCTGATCTAAGAACAACTCCAGTAGTTACAAAAATCTGGTTGCGTGATGATGCTAGATTGTATAATCAGTTGATTAATTCTATTGACCCCAAGGTATCTATCTTGGTAACCTATAGTGATACAGTTGAGGAACTATGGGAATATCTTATGGTCCTGTAGTCGAGCAAAGACGATCTGAATCGTCTTTATGATGTATCTCTTTCTTTCTTCCGATCGAAGCAGGGTGATATCCTGGTTAGTGATTACTTTGCGGCATTTAAGAGGGTATATAAAGAGTTGAATGTATTGATGCCATTGACTGCAGATGTGAATTAGATGCGACAACAGAGATAACAGCTAGTGGTCATGGCTTTTCTGAGTGGTCTGAGATTAGAATTTGACCTTGCTGGATCCCAGATCCTAGCTAGTTGTGAATCTTCATTGACTGAGATTTATTCCCGTGTACTTCGCTCCTTTCGTTCTGCCCCTAGCACTATAGATACGAGTGATTGCGCCGCGATCACGTCCAGTCAGGAGGACGTGGTGGTAGAAGGGGAGGACGCGGAGGGCATGGGGGTTGTGGACCCGATGAGAAGATTACATGCTTTCACTGTGGCGGTGTTGGTCACACGCGTGACAAGTGCTAGAAATTACACGGCAAGACTCCCACTTCCCAGTCTGCTCCTATTGTTTCAGGATCTGTCCAGGACACTTCTACAGGGGTATCAGTACCTCCCGATGAAGGCAGTATCCTTCTCAGTTCTCACAGCCGAGGAGTATTCTCGGTTACTGGCCAATCAATCTTCCACATCTGCAACTGTGGCTCAGACCGGATCGTCTTTATCTGCATACATATCTGCATCTCCTCGGGCTTGGTTGATTGACTGGAGCTTATGATTATATGATTGGGTCTACAAGTATTTTATGCACATATTCTCCCACGACTACTCATCCTGATGTTAGAGTGGTGGATGGGTCTCTTGTGGCTGTCAAAGGGATTGGAACTGCTTTTCCCACACCTACTATACGACTGTCATCTGTTTTATATTTGCCCAATCTTCCTTTTAATCTGTTGTCTATTAGTGCTCTTACGAAAAAGCTTGATTGCATGATCACATTTTACACTGATCATTGTGTGTTTCAGGATCGTTCGATGAAGTAGACGATTGGTAGGGGGCGTCGCACTTCAGGAGGTCTCTACTTGTTGGAAGAGGGACCAAATTCTGTAGTATGTTCCGACCTGTCTCCTACCCCTTTGAAGCTTCACTGTCAGCTTGGTCATCTTGCACTTTCCAATTTGAAGCGTCTATGTCCGTCTTTGGTATCGTTACTAGAATTGTTTTGTGAGTCGTGTCAGTTTGCAAAACATCATTGTAGGTCGTATATGTCAAGTCCAAATAAACGAACATGTGCTCTTTTTGATTTAGTTCATTATGATATTTGGGGTCCTTGCTCGGTCCTATCAAAATCTGGTTTTCGTTATTTCGTAACTTTTGTGGATGATTATTCTCGAGTTATATGGATTTATTTAATGAAACAACGTTCTGAATTATTATCTATTTTCTGTGCATTCTATGCTGAGATACGTACTCAGT
>JAUPMG010103272.1:0-12226 GCA_031762675.1 Pachysandra terminalis | reverse complement strand
AAATAAAGAAAGAAAGGAAAAAGAGGAAAAGAGAAAAAGGGGTTGTGTGGGCCTCATGGCCCACTCGCCCACACTAATAGCCATTAAGAAGGCTTTTCCTAGCCCCTGTGAATAACATTTTGGTATTGTCCTCAGATGGTCTGTGCTGATCAAAAAAGCACCACACGGACACTGGGAGCACATAATATTGGTTCAAGCTCTCGGATGGCAGCGCATGGAGAACCTATCCAAGCAGCAACCAGAGGACTCATTAGGAATGATGAAGGGAAATGGATATGTGGCTAGACCTGCAAAGTTGGTTACATATCCAATATGACAGAGGAGTTTTGGGGACTAAGAGAAGGGCTTAAAAAAGCTTGTAGAAGAGGCATTAGAAGACGATAGCTGAAGTTGATTCTGAGGCTACCTTGAAACTAATTATAGCGGAGCCTGATAGTAGAGGCCCAGATTTTGCTCTAATTTCAGATTGTAAGTTATTGCTCTCATATGATTGGAAGTTACTGTTAAAACACTCTTACTGGGAGGGAAACTGTTATGCAGATTTTATTGCCCATTTGTGGCCTGGGTGCCAATTTGGTACCACGGTGCTTGAGGTTCCTCCCGTGGAGTTAAGGGAGGAGCTTCATGCAGATTTATCATGTCATTGTACTGCTAGACTGGTTCCCAGACATATTTAGTTAATGAAGGCATGCCCCTTCAGACCAAAGGAAAAAAAAAGAGGGATTAAGAGAGCTCATACCTGTGGAGCCTTTGGCTGCCAACAAATCAACTCTAATTAAGCCTACTTAATAAGAACAAATATAGACCGTTGTATTGACCTAGATTGACCCGCTCGTCAAACGGGTCAAACTGGACCAGTTTTCTCGCAGGGTCTGTGACTGGTCTGGATTTCAGAACATTGGTCCAGTTGACAGTTAAAATTTGTCTAATAAGCTCCATATGACCTAAAAGTAATCATCAAGAGTGCAGTGGCATCGTCCAGGCTGGTAGTTATCAGTTGTCGAGCAAGGCGCTACATGCACCTGTTAGAAGTTTCCAAGTCATTAAGAATTTTCTAGTCTCTTACACAATAGATACTTATTCATCATGCAAGAAAGTGGACACTATATGTTGCACTGCTGCTAGTTGTGATCTATAATTGTTGATTTAACTGGAGCTTTTGGTATTGATGCTCATATTGACTCCAAAATGGTGGGATAGATAGAGATTTCACTGTGATTCATTCCTTTGTTTTGGGAAATTTACTTGTAAAAGAACTGCTTTGAAATAGTCAGCTGTAACTTGTAAACCCTAATACTAATGGGCTCTAGATGCATTCTGGACTTGTTGGAACAGATTGTTCTGTTTTAGAGCTCTATTTTCTAGTATGCATGAAGAGGCTGGAAGGGAGAGAGCAAAACTCATACAACTTCACCTCTGTAATGAAAGGTTAGTTTTCAGTTCGTTCTTTTATTCTTCATCACATCTGTGTATATGTAGTCTTCAGGATTGATTCGTTGTTGTATATGCAGAGTACAAAGATATACACGATTCATATCAAACCTCTGATTATTATGCGCGAAATGTTTGTTTACGGGTGTGTGAAATACTCTTGTAGGATGAATCCAGAGTAGGTTTATGTATTCTTATTTTTTTCTCTCCCAATATATTTTCACACTATTTACTTTATATTCTACAGGCCTTTGAACACCTTTTACAACGTGAGCTAATTTGTTTTACGGAAAACAGACGGAGTCAATCTATTGAATTTCGTCCAGTGAAGCTACTTATCTCCTCTCAAGAGATCTATCAGGGTTTAAAATCAAACCATTCTTGTCCTGTAAGTTGCTCAGAAAAGAAAAGGATCGAGTATTACAAATAGATTGAATGCTGTTTAGATGAAATTTTTTGCTATATAGATATAGGAAATGATTTGGATAGTATCTGCAGCTGCTTGAGTTTTAGGCTGCCTTTCGTCCGGCATATATAAGTACTTATTTCAGATTATAGCTTATTAAAGCACTGTTTAAAATTAAAAGTATGTTTGGTAACATCTAATGGGTAAGTGCATACCCATAAGCAGTAGAGAAAGGCTACCCATAAGGAGACTTATGCGAGAAGCTATTTCTAAACTTTAGTAATATTTTCATAATACCTATTTTACTCCTAAACTTTCATAAGCACTTAAATAAATGTTATTTCTAAACTTTAATTATATTTTCATAATACCTATTTTACCCCCAAACTTTCATAAGCACTTCTTCAAGTAAGCAGTTTATTGTTGATGTGGATAAGTGCTCTCATTGAGTTACTTATCCAATGAGTGCTTATCCAAAAGCAGAAGCCGGGACAAACGCTGCCTTAAGAGTCATGGTTGTGAGCAACTAGTATCCTATATTTCTTGTTGCAATCCAGGAAATTTCTCTTATTATCTAACATCATATGATATCGTCTTGTGATGCATTAACAATTGATCACCTTGCCCATGTTCACAGGCCATTCTTCAGAAATTAATTGATCGTGAAGGTTAAACGGACGGAGGCAGCAACTCCAAATTTTATTTTTGAAGATAAAGAGCTGTTCCTGAGTTCAATATGCGCGGTATGTGGTGGAAAGCATGTGTTTACTTATGGTTTAGAAGCAAGAATTTGTTTTCCACTGTAATCACAATTTATCTGTCATTAGTTTCCTTTGTGGTCCGGATCTTAATGACCTGCATCCACATGATGGTCAGGAATATACACGATGAATTGGAATTTTTTTGTTCGTGTATTGTATGACTGTTTTGACAATCTCCATACCTGAAGCTGAAATGATAAAAAGCTAATTAGAAGGAAAACCTAACCTATACAGATAACAAACTTGGGAAGTAGATGAAGGTGGAGCTAGCAGTGAGCACCATTTTCTTTGTGTACAGTTTGATACTTTTATGATAATTATTAAATGCATTTGTGCACATTCAAACTCATTTTAAAATAGTAAATTTTGATGAAATGATCAAAATCCAAAATACCCTAAAAGATTTTTTTCATCTTAAATCTGATTTCTAGACTAAAAATGCTTTCCAATACGTATATTCTTATCTAGGTTCGAAATTATCCCTAGTGGCCACCTAGGTCAATTTTTAATTTTTAATAGTCAACACTATAATAGCTATAATTTGTCAAATTTCCAGTTTGAAGCTAAAATTGTAGTTTTTTTTTTAGTATTTTATTGTTTGGAAAAGTTAGATAATTTAGGCATTGCTTCTTGGAAAGAGAAGTGATTCTTTTAAAATTGATGATTCATAAGAACTGCTTTAGAGGAATAAAAGATGTCTGGTAAACACATAATGAAAAATCGCTTCCAAAGTTAAAACTCGTGTAGAGTAGGAAATCTATATTCAGTAGGAGTTTTGTTCTTAAAGATAACATGGGTTAAATAGGCATTTTAAAAGTTTTACAGGGGCATATAAGACCATAAGATATTTCATTCATGAAGATAACATAGGTATTTTAAAAGTTTTAAAAAGGCTTATAAGACAACAAAACATATTTCATTAAAATCTCAAACCGATTCCCACAAATGTAATTTTAGAAGCAAGAAATAGTAGTTTCAAAAAAATCAACGTTTGGATGAAATGATTCTTGTGGAATCACTTTTCAGTTGAGTTTACCAAACACTTATTTATTTAATTTGAAGCACTTTTGGCCTTGGGAATCTCTTCTAGGGTCCAGAGAAGTAATGCCAAACACGCCCTTAGAAAAAAAAATTTGTTGGGTTTGATAAACATAAAATTAAAGTTCAAATAATTCTCAAGAGAAAGAGAGATTAATTCTCGTCTAATAAGTGTCTAACCCATTTGTTCCAGCAACTCTCACCAAATATTGTAAATAATCCTCAAACCTGAGGGTGTCTAAATAAAGAAATCCCTAAGCATCATCAAAACTGGTAACTCAATCCTCCTAAGCAAAATTCAATCTAATTATTTTTACTTATTTTTTACCCGTGTTCCGCTTGCGTGTAACTACCGTCCATCCCTCTTTGGCTCCTCTAACATCTTTGGGTTTACCATTAATTTTCGCCGATATGTCTTCAGGCTTTGAATTCAATACGGGGGTTGGCTCATCCACTGCCATGTCAGCAACCTCGTCCCCAGAGCTATCATCTTCCTTGTCGTCTTCATCGCTCTCATCATCCTCATTGACCACCTGGCACACAATAAAAACAAGTAACATGTATCAGTTGTATCAGCAAAATTGCCTTTTTCGCTTTCCTAAATTACTAGCATTCATTCTTTGATGCTAATCATCTGCTGCTGCCTATCATCAGTGCATCGAGTTCTTCCACCAGAGGAAGCTACAGCTTGAATAAGTCACGTTGGATGCCTCCACTTATTCCTGCACGAGAATCTGCCCAGATGGGTGCCCGTTAAGAACCGGGTATTTGCGGGTGACTAAAGGTGATAGACCAGACCCGGAATCATCCCACATAATAGGATTTGGTTCTGGGATAAGGCTTGAAAAGACCATGATGATAATTATATTTTCACATGACCATGCACCTCGTTTTTAAAACAATTTGAGGCTTCTCTTGTTCATCATTTAGAGTCTTTCCAAATTGATTCATTTAACTGGGTTTCCCATTGTACCACCATATGAATTAAAAAAAAAAAAAAAAAACACCCCAAAACCGATAGAGAAAGCCTCATTAAATATGATTTTGAAACTTCAAACACACCAAGATGCACAGCACAGTCACAACGATGATCCAAAAAAAAAAACAAGAACAGATAAGAATAACAGACATGCAAGCTATTTGATATTGATATTAATTCAAAAGTGATATCAGAGAATGTGTCTCATCATAACATTTTAAAACTCAATCCATGAATACACAGGTGAAGCAAAAATAATCAAATTAGCGGAAAAGCATAAAATAACGTGTTCTAGTTTAAATCAAGAACATAGAACATATACTTGGAGATAAACTCACATTGCAATCAATCGATTCTCTACAAAATAAACGAAGTTTCAATAAATCGAGAAACAATACAGGCAAAGCCGAAACGATCAAATATCGAATCAAAACATTCAGCCGAAACAAACTATCAAAAAATATCGAATCAAAACTTTCAAGGATAATCAAATCAAAAGGGAAAAAAAAAAATACAACAAATTCAAGAGAATTGGCAAAAACGATCAAATATCGAATCAAAACGTTCAAGTCGAAACTATTAAATATCAAATCAAAACTTTTAAGGATAACCAAATCGACTCAAAACAGATCTAACACGATTGTGAACTGATTCTGAGTAATGCCACTGTTATAGTGAATAGTAAATCAAATCTGTTCTTTAAACTGTATGTTGCACTCTAATATTATTACTTTTACTATCTAAAATAGCTGATAAAATGGGTACCACTAAGGGTGCTCCACATACACATACATCCTTACAACAGAAAGACAGAAAAAAGAATCAATCACTACATGTAGAATGCAAAAGCAAACTCAAAATACATTTTACTATATGCAACTCCAAGGAACTCATATAATATATCACCACTTAACAAACAATAGCCTGAATCTATTCTCAAAAACCACAGGATGCACTTAAAGTATATCATCTACAAGATTCTGAAGGTAGACTATTTACCAAACAAAAAGGAAACTCTTTGCAAGGCTAGAAAGCAGTTTTTATCAGATATAAAATTTAGAAAGGTTGCAATGATTTTGAAAATTCGTGAAAGAACTTCGATAAGGACATTAATACCATCAGAAACAACAAAATAAAATAAAATAAAGGTCAATAACTAAGCTTGTTCTATACCAATTACCTATTCCTTATTAGTTTGTATCATGGATTTCATGCCAGTCCTCCCAGAATTTCACAAGACAAATATAGCAACTATATGACATGTATACCATCATTATACCAAGCTGTTGAATGACAATCAATCTTGAGAGTTGAGGCATTTTTTTGCAAAATGTGAACTGTAAGGTACTCTCTACCAAGGGGGAAAACCAACCATGAAACATTGCACTAAATAGATTTGGAAACTTATTTTCATATATAGAGTGGAAAGGCGAGCCTAAGGCTGTAATTGGCCTTACCTGTCTGCTTTGAGATACAGCTACAGCCCCTGAATCGTATTTCCTCAATCCTTCAATTCTCTCGTAATTGCCTTGCGAACACTCTTCATACATATTCTTCAAGGCGTTTGCTACCTGCTTGGGCTGAAGGCATAAACGTAAAAATACAAACAGTAAGCATATATTCAAATCTTTGTATACCAAACGGTAAGCATATAACATCCTACTTCCAGATGTAGACACTGATATGCACATAGGCCTAAAAACGGATCGGATTCGAAGCGGATTCTGCCGAATCCGAATCCGATCCGTTAAGAAATATACTATATCCGAATCCGAATCCGACGGATCTTCATAAATTCTATTCAAATTCGAATTCGATTATGATCCGAGATCCGAATCCGAAATCCGATTCAATCCGAATATCCCAAAATCCAAGTCTAGAAGAGAAGAATGCTAGAAACTAGGATTTTTTTTAATTATTATTTTGTTTACAAGGTAATGTTAGTATGTATCACGAGTAATGATACCATGTAGCTATAATCTATAAAAGCAATGTATGTGATTGAATGGATATGTTGTTATGTGAGACACTATTCGTAGATAATGATAGTATGTGACACATTATACAAAAAAGAATACATGAGTTTTAATTATATAATCGAATCGGATTTATATAGATCCATCTTCGATTCGATTATAATTGGATTTTTCGGATTCGGATCCTAATCGAATTTCGGATCGAAAATATCTTACCGAATCCGCTATAATCGGATTCGGGTCATGATCCAATCCATTGACAGGCCTATATGCACACACACAAATAAGGCTTACAAAGCACAAGAATAAGCAATGAAAGAACAGACATGCTAAGAAAGAAAACAATCAAGGAAAATTTTCATGTTGATGTTGTCACACTTTCTTTTTCTATGAAAAAAGATAGTTTCCAATGCCCAAATCAACACTACTACTTCATTATTCTATAATTAATTCAAACTGATTTGATTCATCTAGTTCCAACAGGTATACGGTCTGGACAATATCATCACTGAGGATCGTGATTAAAGTCAGATCATAACCATAGGATGAACACCAAAGTTCCAAGGATAAAAAGGTTTATTGATAAACCTCGAGGTCAAGGGTTCAAGGATGATGAGGAACCAAAAATAAATAAAAATAAAGGATGAACCCTAGAATAATCTTAATCTTAATTGAAACAGCACCAACATGACATGAATAAATACACCAAATCCATTCGTGAAGAATCCCAACTCTAAAACTAATTTACAGAAGATATACCTCATTACAGCTATCATCTTCCAAGAATAGGTCAAAAAATTTAAGCAAGTCTGCTTCGGAAGCTGTTCTAAACCATCACTGCTAAGGGGATCCTTAGATTGGCGGAACCATGAGAAGACATGATCTACGACTTGTTGGAAATTCTCTTGGGGATCTCCATCACCCCATCCATTCTCAACGGCCAGCCGGAGCGCAATCCAACGTCTGAGAAGCAAAGGGATTCCTTCTTTGAAGAGAGAAGAAGACGTTGGCGTCAGTTGAGAAGGAGAACCCATTCCAACTTCTGTAAACCTTTCTTCTCCTCTGTAAAGAAGGACGAAGCAACCGTAAATTTATATAGACCGCCGACTTCTGTAAACCTAAACCGTAGATTTATATAGAGCGCCAACTTCTGTAAACCTAAGGGTCAGTTTGGATTGCATGAGTTTAAATATCTATAAGAATTGCAATGCACATGAAATCTAGAGAATTTAAATTCATAGATGTTATAATTTTAGTGTTTGGTTGCAATTGTGATGAGAGAGAGAGAGAGAGAGAGAGAGAGAGAAAAGAATACGACTTACAGGCTTGTCGGAAAATAGCCGCCGAGCGTGATGATGTTAGATGCTCTGTCCTACGTTGTGATGAAGAAGAAGGGTTTGAATGTGGTGACGAAGAAGAAGGGTTGAAGATTTGTACGAGTGTCGAGTTTAAGTCGTGGTTAAATTCTCACATACATAAGAATTACAATAAATACCTTCTTCTCTGAATTATAATTCTAAAGAATGTGGGAATTGTGTTATAATTTTTTCACACGTGATTTATATTTCTCGCGGGAATCCGTCATCCAAACGCTTAAATTTTAATTCGCATTAGCCAATTCCAATTCTAACCCTATAATCAACCGTCAAGTTGACCTCAAACCGACCTCTCTAAAGGTCAACCCAAACTCAATATAACCCGATTTGAAAAGCAGGCTATGAAACTCAAACATCAAATTGATTTTATTTTATAAATCCTAAATCCAATCCAACCCAAACTGCAATTTCAGGTTGATTTCGATTGAGTTAATTCGGATTGATACGCACAATTATAGTTTGAGTCATATATTTAAACTTAAACCAACTTGAACAATGTACAAACAATTAGATATACAAATCTATCCTACTCAAACAAGAGGCTTATTTAGAAATAGCAGAAGTTTAGATGCTTTTTTTATTAAGTCTTAGATTCTAAAATTTACATACTTTTAAATGCTAATATAATATTATATATTATGTATATTATTAATTGGGTTAGTTCGGATTGGGTCGGTTATCCGAAGCCTTAACCCAAAACTGAATCGAATCAATTCGGTTTGGCTTTTTTCAACCAAAAACCGACCCAAAGTGATATAAAACCCAACCCAATCCAAGTTGCATCCCTATATGTAACGATGGATGAAGCAACCGTAAACTTATATAGAGTGTGAAGAGTAGGGGTGGCAACGGGCCGAGCTTACACCTCAGTACAATATAACATTACTTATGTTGGTTCGAGCCTAGCCCGATCCGACCTTTGAGCTCAAAGGTGTAAGTCCGAGCCCGATGTATTTAAAATACATGAAGCCAAAGCCTGACGATACAAATTCAAATGGTTTGCTTTTTAAAATTAAAAACTATACAGTACAAAGACGTTTCATAAATACCTATAAAAAAAACTAAAACTTTTGAAATTTATAGTATATTAGTTAATATGCACGTATCCCGCATGCGATAATTGTGAATATTCATATTTGATTTCATTAAATGCCAAAATCTAATGTCTTGCTATATTTATATTTGAAAAATCTAAATTTGTCTTAGTTATTTCTAGCTTTAATTATTAATTAAAAAAATTAATATCCTTCATATTAAATAACATATATATATAAAAGTACATTAAGATTTCTAAGATGAAACATCTAAGGTATGGTCTTAAGAGCCCAAAATAAGTTTTAAGTCCTAAAAAAATAATATATCATAAATATATGTAAAAATTAAGATTGATTACTTAACGAGTCCTAGTTATGAGAATTTTTATACAAAAGATTAAAATATATTTTAATATTTTAATATATTCTATCATTATAAAAAAATTAAATTAAAATTTTGATAATTATAATAAATATTATATTTAATAATATTTATTTCTTTTAATTTTAATAGGATTTATCAATTTATATATAATAAGTATATTTTAATATAAGCAAACTCTTTTTTTAGATCTTTTTATATGCTTGCTTAATGCATCAAAGGGTGCAAATTATTCACCAAAGACAAATACCAACATGCATATGGACTTATTATTCATCTTATGCCTCACGAGTGGATGTGGCCAAAATCAAATTTTGACCCTCTATTGAAGCACTACCACAAAGACGATATCTAGGGAGACCCAAGAGTTAATCAGCGTAAGGGGCAGATGAGCCTTCAACTTCTACGAGTCAAAGTTCTATGCTTAGGACATTGCATTGCGCTAAATGCATGCAGTATGGTCATAATAGACACACATGCCAAGGGCCTCAATCTAAAAGCAGGACTAAGAGTAGAAGTACTCATAGAAGTGGCTCATCTTCTAAGCGTACTAGAATTGGCTCGTCCTATGGAATTGCTACAGGTGATTCATCCTCTATGGCTTGTTCACAAGTTCACTTCTTTTAATTTTTAACATACTAAATATATAATTATTTATTTTGTAAAAGATGATTATTTTAATTTTCTCCACTTGTTTATATGTAAGGAGATGACGAGCAAAAAATGGTTGCAGGATCTCAACCCATTAATATACGATTGAGTAGGCTCGGACAAACACCACCATTTATAATGTTAGGAAGGATTCAATCTCAATAACAAGAGATAATTTAACACATGAATATTGGTAATGCTAATAATATCTTACTTGAAATTATGCAAGGAGGTGTTGATCATGATAAGCTACAGGAGCTCAACCATTTATAAGGTTGTGTCAATTAGGTAAGAAAACTCATAAAGCTTCAAATATAGATGTTAGATGGGTAAGGGATCGTGAATTTCTTTTTTTTAGATGGTTAGATAGGAAAACTTGTTACGACTGTATGGAAATATTAATTTCTGTTTGATTTTTTTGCTAGTTTGACTGCGGATGGTTAATCAACTTAGGTTTTGCAATGTGAAAGTCGATTATATAGTAGTTTCACTTATAATATATGACATATTGCTTCACATGAAAAATATTATACATGTGATATTGTTTCAGTAACATTATATGAGAAATGGATGTCTTACAATCAATCGTGTAAATGGTTTGATGGGGTTATTCGAATATGTCTAAGGGTCTATAAGGCGCTTTTTCAAGCGATAGTGGAGAGTGTCAGCTATGATCAAACATATGAACCGTTTGAATGGGTTGATTGGATTTATTATGAGGTAATAGTTATATATGCAATTAAAGGACGACGATGATCCATCGTGTAAATGGTTTGATCGGATCGATTGAGTAGTTTATGAGCGAGTGTGTAAAAAATAGACGGTGTTATCACCTTTTATATTCATGGTTTGAATCGATTAATCATGTGAATTATTTCATGTGTTGATCGGATACATTTTCGTCCTCAAAACAAATTGATATAAGCAACGTACAAATATTCCGTAACGTTGTTGACGGTTACTAACCCTAACCGAAGAGGGTGGTTGTGACATACTTTTAAACTATAGGGGTGGTGTTTGTAATGGCAAAAATTTAGAGGGTACTTCTTGCTTTTATGTCAAACCCAAGTGTCAATGTAAGTCAGCCATAAAAAAGCTATTGACACCTCTTTATTTTTCGAATTATATCATGATCTCTAATGCCTGCTCACATGATTTTAAGTATGTTTTATTACTTTATTAATACTATTGAGAAAGAAATTAGTTTTCTCACATTTAAATATAATTTTTAAGACAAAATTAAATAGATAAATTAACATACTTTGCTAATACGGCTCACCCGCCTTCACTAACACGGGTGTAAGTTGAATATCAAAAGTCACAAAGAGTGTGTGTATAGTTGTCAGAAATGTGAGGGAATATAAGTATAATTAGCCTTTTTTAAAAAGCTGTAAAAGACACCAAGTATTTCATAATTGAGATGAAACCTGGGATCTAATTCTAATCTAATAAGTACATTTTTTTTTTTTTATCACTTTTCTAAATGTTTCGGATAATCCAAGGTTTTTATTCTTAGGATCCTGATTGGACCGGTCCGGGTTGATTCGGATCGCTGATCCAGTATTGAACTGGCCGATCCTCGTCCAATCCAACTTTTGAATCGTCTTTTGAAAAAAAAAAAAAATTAGATCGGTCCGATCCGTATTGGTATCGATTGGATCGGTCCAATTCAAAGCTAATTCAAACAAAATTGGATTTGTTGGATCGGACGATCCATATCGATATTGGTTTGATCGGTCCGATCCAAAGCCACTTGATACAATAAGTTATATCGTAACTTGGGATCGGACCAGTCCTGGCCGATCCCGATTCGAATCGGACAATCCGATCCAATACAGACCGATTGGAGCCCCTGACAATCAACTGATTAAAGAGGAGGTCTCAAAACAGCGCCACCCTTATCAATGACTTACAGGCGATTGGAACCCAGAGGGGGGGGGACAGACCGATTGGAGCCCCTGACAATCAACTGATTAAGGAGGAGGTCTCAAAACAACGCCACCCTTATCTTATCAATGACTTACAGGTGATTGGAACCCGGAGGGGAGAGCATTTCGTCTGTTCCCGAGTGGCTGTTCCATGGCTATTCCAACAGCTGATGGACGCCACGTCAGCCATTTCGATGGGGCTCCTTCGAATTTTGAACCTTTCGAAGGGCCTCTTTAGAAATTTTCGAATTTCGAATGGCCTGT
>JAUPMG010103261.1:0-12227 GCA_031762675.1 Pachysandra terminalis | reverse complement strand
TTTTGTATATATTGGTCTGAACCAGGTTTTTTTGGGTTACACAAGCTTAGCCTGAACTCAACTTCGAGTTCGAAATTGAGTCCAACTCGAATCCAAACTCAGACTAACTCATGAGTTCAGGTTGATATTCTGGTTGGGTCGAGTGTGCTTTGGCCGGGTCGGGGCTAAACTTTCAGCCTTGGTTATACGGTGAGGGTATTTGGGAATTTGTCCAATACATCGAATAAGAATATAAGTTGTAACACTAATAAAACTTCTCGTAGATGTAGATTTTGTTGAATTATGTATATTTGTGTGTATTATTTGATCTTCGTTTTTATTGTGTTTATTATTATTGTTTGATCCTACAAACAATTTTACATAAAAGAGTTCTTAACCTAGCGATAGGGTTTTAGAAAGAGAAAAGATTTCTGTTCGAGGAGACTTTCTCCAATGGAGATTAGGATATTCTTTTTTTAAGGGATATATCGCTATAGTTGATAGATTTTTGGAGTATATATATATATAAAACTCTCCTTATTTTAGTTTTATTTTATTTTTATATACATGTTTAATTGGTTTTTTTTTATTATTGAATAGGATGATGCCCACTCGCTATAAGTTTAAACATAACGAAATATTGATAAACTAAGACTTCAAATCTTGAAAATTATTCTTAAACTGATAAACATGCATTCAAAAAACAATAAGATGATCTTGGTGATCAGACCGGATAATCAAACCACACTTTATCCGTAGAGCTTTCTTAAAAGCGCTTATACACGTTCTAGGTATGCCGCATACACTGAATCATTCATTAAAGTTGAAACGGTTGTATAGCCGTCCCTTTTACGTGTCAGTTGTTAGCAGTTGCGTACGGTGATTAGACCGTTTGGTGGAAATGTGATGTTTGAAACGGCTCAGAGATATCTGACCGTTCTTATCACCAAAAAGGCAATAGCTTCTCAGAGAAGCAACCTTTTGAATTCCATCTTGTGAGAGAACACCACGTGCTCCAAACCCAACAAACATGTTCTTTCCTCCCTTTTGAAATATTCAAGAGACAAAAGACTTATGTTCCCACGACACACTGCCTACTTGGCACTCGAGGGAATGAGAAATTTACTCTTCCCTTGATGGACCTCATTTTACTTGAATGACGTATTTAGGGGCATGCTACCCCTAATAGACTCCTCAAAAAGTTAAGACCTCAATAGATCCTCGAAGTCACATCTATTTACTCTCTAGAACAGACTTCGAGTGATATTAGTACATACCTTTACGTTCTAAAAGTATTTCTACTCAAGGAAAGACCCTCGAGGGAACTTTCTGTACTATCTAATTTATGAGTCATTCTGGGACCACATCCATGGACTTCGAAGGACCGCTTTTTATGCTGTCTATCACAAGGCAGGTATATTCCTTTTAAGGGAACCTCGATGGACAAATCCCTAAGGAAGTCTTTTTTCAGGCTAACCACCTCCAGATGGTGAATTCGAAGGAGGTATGTTCCCTCTTATCAAAGGTGAATTCGAAGGAGGAGTATTCCTTCCTCCTAAGGGCGAATTCCAGGCGAACCACATTGAGATGGACAATTAGTCAAAGGGCTTGTTACCCCCTAAAAGACTATGGATTCTGTCCTTCTCGAAGGACACAGACTTGGGTTTGCCCCATCGAATGCAGTCTTTTATGCATCCGAATTACAAAACTTGGACTCGAAGCCACTTTCATTCATTCTTATGAATTGATTTCGAGTCACATCTTGGGACTTTCACTTCTAGGAAGCAAATCCCTAATGGAAAGAGATTTAGAAGTCAAAAGCACGCCATCTGCAGACGTGTTTCTTGAAGATCGGTTTCCCACGGACTTTGAGAACGTCCTCTCACTTCAGCTTATAGGAATTCACATGTTTACTTCTGATTTCATCTAAGTAAAAGGCACTCGGATTGGTTACTGTAGTTATGAACCTTAGGGGATTTCAAAACAACCTCCTCTTCATAGGGATGATTGATCATGAAAACGAATTCTCTGATGAGACACTCTCTACGTGGGTAATTCGAGAATACACTGATCACCCTACAAGTACATGGTTGTTCTTGACTTCCTTGGAAGGAAGATAGCCGCCAAAGGGAGTTCTCCTTCGAAAAATACGAATTCAGTAAAGTACCTTATACATTGAATTGTCCCCTAAGAAGGTTGTTTAAGACGGATTCTCAGAATGGAAACCACATGGTGAAAACCTCACCGACTTATAAAATATCTGCTTTCTAACCTATCTAAAGAGGGTTTTGTCTTATCTAGTAAGGCGGCAAGAATTGTGACGTTACTCCTTGGGACTTGTGTGAAAGCAACACACATTATCAGAACTGTGTTGCTCAAGTTCCAAAGCAACCTTTTGCAGAGCACTTTTTAATGTTTGAAATGATTTGGTCTCTTTCTTTAAAAGTAACTTAGCCGTGTTGAAAGACACGCATCCCTCTAGTTATTATCCAAGACCAGGTGTCACTCAAGATTCGCTTAGCACACGAGGGTCCCCCTCCAAACGCTTAGCCGAGTGACACTTGCCCTACTGAGAGTGAGAAATCCTCTACAAATATCAGTACCCATCCTCCATTGAAGAGGATTGGAGATCCGAGATTTGAATTAAAAATCAGAGACTCTGAAAACTTGAAACAATAGTGAGTAAAGTCAATAAAAGAGAAAAAGAGAAATCTTCAATCCGTGAGGTTTTACTGCTTTGTGATTGCATTCGAACCACCTTCCTCAGTTATTACAACATTCCCTTCCTTCTTGCCATTTCTCTTTGCTTTCTCCGCATGTCAAAGTTGACAAAGAACGCTCTTGACAGAACGGCTGCACGACAGTTTAGGCTGTCTTGAAACAGACTTCCATACCTTTTCTCTGAGTTGATGATTGTATTGGTTCATATATATTGTTGTCTCTTTCTTCTAATATATTTAACCTTTTACAAATCCATAATCACCAATCTCTCTATTAGAGAGTAATTTTGGTTAGGTAGGTGATTTGGATACAATACCATTTTATATAAGTAATTTAGATAATTTATCCTCAATTATACTATTTTCTTCAACACAATTCAGTTACCAAAAAGTTTATATTCGGTATATATATATATAGCCATTATACAAGCAAACTTTAAAGATATGGGTTTAAAATGTCTTACAAAGTCGAACTAGTTATTAGGTAGAAATATTTTTAATATATATTTGATAAATTACTTTTTTCTTAAAATATTCAAATGTATGTTTTCTTACAGTGATTATTTATATTTATATATATATATATATATAAATTCTTTATGAAAATGATTTTGTGTCCGAACCAGTTGATCAAAGTCTGCCCAATATCGTTCAGAGTGAGATGTACACAACAGATATTAAGCGCGTGCATCTATACACGTCATGTGTTTATTGGCTACCCCATATCGTTCGGAGTGAGATGTACACAATAGATATTAAGCGTGCATCGTGTTTATTGACATGCATAAATACGTACTAATCAGTATTGGCAAACCATTTACTTCATGATGGATATTTTTTTCTTTGTAAAGATTTATGTAATAGAAATGAAAAGATAATTTTATAATTTTAAAAGCTTTACTTAAATTTAGAACATAGTTAACTGCTTTCCAACATAGTTTTTCATTTCAAAGAAGTTTTATACCAAATTTTCTGAAAAAACACTTCCATTCAAAGCAACTTTCGAAAGTCATCAAACACCCAAACATTAAATAGGAACTAGGAAGTCCTTTTAGATCTAGGAAGGATTTCTTGATCTTTAGAAAAGCGTGAGAAACAAAGCCTTAGGGTTTTGAAAGTGGTCTGTCAACTTTTTAATATTGCTTTCATGACATTGTCAAATTGGTACCGCAATAAACATCGCACCAAATAGCAAAGATGATTTTCTTTCCGAAAACTTTTATTTTTGATAAAAAAGATATATATTACTACTTAAAAACTTAAACAAAACGAGTAGTGGCTCGACTACACAGGTCATCCCTAATGATAGGAACAATAAACTTAAAAACTTAAACAAAATGAATAGTAGTTTGACTACACAGGTCATCTCTAATGATAGAAACAATAAATTGAAGTGGGGTATTTTCTTAAAAATAAGAAAATTTATCAATGGCAAAATTCGCTAACTCATCAGTTGCAAAGTTTGCTTATTTATAGATATCAAGGTTTTAAAGATTGGAACCGGTCGCTGAATCGATCCCATCCAATTCTGGTCCGGATTGGTATCGGCCAGTCTGGATCCGGTACAGGAAAAAAAAAATTTCAGATCGGCGGGGACCGGTCGTCGGACTGTCGGACTGGTTATATCAGTCGTCAGACCAGCGGTATTGGACACCGAACCAGCAGACCAACTGGTAGGACCTGTTGTCGGACCGCCAGAACCGGTCGCCAGTCCATAACCCAACTATATTTCCTTTGTATCGCGGGTTGCAACCGACCAATATATTCCGGTCCCAATCCAGATCGGCCGGTACAAACCGGTATATTCCGGTCCCGATCCAAACAACTTCAGCATTTAGGCAAGCCTTGATAAGATGCTCACAACCATTGTTATAAAGTCTAAACCGAAACAAAAAAAAGAAAAAAAGAAAAAGATAGTAAGTAACCTTACCTTGATGTTTTCCTAGAAAAATATAATCAGATTATTGAAGACGATTCAACGAAAATGCAACACATTAGATTAGAGATTATTCAACAAAAATGTAATACAGTCGATCAAAAAGAGAGAATAAAAAATTAATTTTGAAAGATGAAGACCGCAGAGGGCGGAGAAGTTTTTGATTTCCCTTTTTGTTTTTTTTACTTTTGTCTCATATTTTTATTTTATAAAAAATAATTATACAACATAAGCCTTGTGGCTTTAGTGTATCACGTGCAATGCACGTTTGGTTTGGGGTTAGAACAGATATCATGTTTCCAGCAAAGCAGTTGGATCTGTTGTAACCTTTTGGCTCCAGGAAACGGTGAATGCATGGAGCCCGTCCTCGTCAACTATGTGATGTGAATGCATGGAGCCCAGCCGTCCTTCATGGAGCCCAGCCGTCCTTCTCAATTATGTGATGTGAATGCATTGAGCCCGTCAACCCTACTTGGTTTTAGTGGTTTTGGGGATTCTTACTTTATCTGTATTTCACCTTGAATACTACGTGTTTGGCAGCCATAGAAAGGATAGGACCACTTTTCCAAAGATTAAAAGAAAAAAAAAAAAAGGATAGGACTCCACCACTTGGATCTAAATCTTCTGCTCTTTCCGATCCTACTAATTTTGTTTTCTGTAAAAATGGGTGGGTCCCGTCTTCATTTCATTGCGGTGACTTTTTTTTTTGGTAATGAATATTTACTTGAACTTGAACATTTACATTCAAAATTCATTGCCGTATTACAACCTCCCATGATATGTTCTTCCCCATAATTTTTATACGAAACTATCATTATATCTAAACATTAAGGATTGTAAATGTACTAATAATCACAAAAATCTTAGCATCTTTTATCACAAAGAGATAAAAATAATTATTAAGCACTTATATCTGAATCATTAAGACTCAAAACTAAAAATAACAAATTCAAAAAATATTTTTTTTTATTTTAAAAAATAAATATGATCTAAAAAAAGGAAATGTAGATATATGAGCTTCAGGAAAAAATAAATCTAACAAAGGCCATATCCTTTTAACAACCAACAAAGCAACGGACAAAATAGAAAATACATATAGTTACATGAAAGAAAGAGAAAAAAATTATATATATAAACTATAATCTCAAGCGAAGGAGAATGCGTGGAGATATAGATATTGTAATCTCAAATCACAATACATTGATCAAAAAGAAAATATAAATTGTCAATATAACAAATAACCATCATTCAATTGATCATTAGTTAAGTACAAAGAAATTAGTGGTAAATCAGAGTGAATATTTAATACGAAGATGTCAATAGAATAAGACGGATCAAGACATTATTATATGAGGTCTGGAATAAAAATGTACCATAACCTTATCAAATACATATTATGCAAATTGTTCTTAATAGGTAAGTCGAATTAGTGTTACCAACTAAGATCCAAGTTTGGTTTTAGAAAACCTCAACCATGTTTGCTTCTCATTGCTCTACATCTGTATATCAAAAAGAGTTGAGCTTTTTTCTCATGCCTAATATATCATTGTCACACACACATATGCAACAATAGAACATTAAACTAAGAGAGTGTAATGTAAGTGTTGAGAGAGACAGAGGGGGAGAGAGATTAATGGGAACCATTCTCTTAAATCGTTAAAAAATTATAATAGGTTAGGAAAAATAAAATAAAATTAAAAAGATGTGTATGGTCCCTTGTAAATCTTTTTTACACTGATAAAAAGAATGAGCATTGGTAGATCATGTTCACTAATTTAGATTTAATTTTTTCTAATATAAAAGATATTAAATATTTTGTAACGACCTAACATTTAATGCACCTGATATGGGACCACCCTTTTATTTGAACACAATAAGACATAAACCAATAAACACATATGGTCTGATTCGGGATATATAAATACCCAATTACTTATTATTAAAAAGTTTATGAGATCAAAAGCATCTCAGAAGTATTGAAGTTTAGTCTAAAATGATCTTCTTCGAATAAAGATCTAGGATTTGCTGCAAACATTTGGAAAAACCTGATGCTATAGTTAAAGAGTACAAATACATTATTTATATACGGAGAAGAGAGAGAGAGAGAGAGAGAGAGAGAGAGAGAGAGATAAAAGACAATCTAGACTTTTCTCTTTAACATGAATAGATGAATTTAAACATTAAAAAAAAAGAAAGTAATCATAATCGTAAGAATCCCCTCAAACCGAATCGATTTGGTTTCAAATTTAATTGACCCAAATTGCACCCTGTTAGGGAGTGTACGTGAAATATCAAAAAGTATAAGAGTGTAAGTAGAGTTAGCCCTAAAATAGGAAGTAGACAAATTTAAAAGATAGGAAAAACAATTAGAGAGAGAGAGAATGTTTCACATATCAAGCCCCATATCACGGAGCTCATAACAGAAGACCCTCCCTCGTGAATCTGAGGTATATGCTTGTTGGTCCGGGATGGCGCCAACTCTGACTCCCTTCCCGGTCGGTGCATAGTTCTCGCTCTCGGTCGTGGGGTCGAACTGTGAGCGGGCGTGCTAGAACTTTTGAAAGTTCACCTGAAAGACAGGTTATGTGAGTCAAACTGCGTAATTTGATTGTTAAGATAAATCGGTTGATGTGTGACCAATTATGAGTCAGACGATTTTATGGTTCACGATCTCGAAGGACCAATGGCTGATCCAGAGAATTTGATTTTACCCGATCAATGGCACTCTTTATATTAGAACAGGTAGAACAGGGGGTCAATATACAAGTTAGAGAGGTAAACCTCCTATCTTAAAAAGACAACGCAACAATAACAAAAGAAAAACAAAACCTCTAGCCGTTCGTTAGGCTCCGATCGCGGGACATAACTAAACTACTTCACGTTGCACGAGTCAGCATGTAAGGGACTAACAGGAGGGTCTTCGTGAATCTCCAACTAGGATTCCTTCTTTGCTGGCTGGAGGGATCTTCTACGAGAAACTCAGTCCAATGCGAGAAGTAGTGTGGTAGGATCTTTGCAGGAGCTAGCAATTAACTGACGATCGTTGGGGATCTTAAACTAATCTAGGCTATACTAATCTAGGCTATGCTAATCTATGTTTGAGAGGTTTGAAGTTCTTTGACTGATTTGTTGTGGATGCTGTGGAGATTTCTCTCATTTCGGCCGGTCTTTCTTTTATAGCCCAGTATGGCAACCATCTGACTATTTGTGGATAGTGGGTGGTTTATTTCTCTTGATTTGTTGACACCTGGCCTACTATCCTAAATCACGTTTCCTTGCTTCTGAGTCCGTGTCTTTCTTCTTTGAATTGAAATTTCTTCTCCTGCCACGTGTAAGTAGTTGTAGGAACTACTTTTGAAACTTTCAAAAGACACTACAATGTGTCATCTTCATAATGTTTCATGTGAGAGTGGTCATGATAACTACCTCCCCCATGTCTCTTCATTGAGACGTGGTGGGTAGTTATCATAACTACATTGAAATTTTCATGTAAGCATGTCATGTGTCATCTTCATAATGTGCCACATAGCAAAATTTGATCTATTAATAACTATTAGTAAAATATGGTCTAAACAATGCTATAGTTTACTATCTATTATTAGACTGTTCTATCTCGTGTATAGTATTTTTTGGAATTCCACAATTGAATTTATTATTTAATTAGAAGAGTTCTACTCCCTCCTTTCTTCTCTTTTTTGTTAAGAGAATTCTACTCTCTCTTTTTGCCTCTCTTTCTGTTCAAAAAAATATCTTTCTTAATGGTCAACATGAAGAAAATGAAAATTAACGTTAATGTATTTGTCTTTAGAGAAGCAGTCAATAATAATGAAGTCCCGAGGTTCTTTAATCCATATTCCATACCAAAAATCTGAAATATTTTCTGGCTTGTTTAGCTTACATTACAAACCTACATTAAGTTATATATTGCCTGATACGTCATGCCTCGAAAACGAACTCTCCAACGAATTTAGCAATGTTTCAACGTGTACATTGAATCAATTGATATACATTGCTGTACCGTTTTCTAACAGCTCGGGTTTTTAGAATAAGTTGTGTTTAATATGGTATCAGAGCGAGAAGTCAAGTGTTCGAATCCCAAAAGTATATGCTTGTGTAAACCATTTGATATACATTGTGCATTTCTCTAATAGCTTAAACTTTTTAAAATAAGTAGTGTTTAACATGATATCAAAGCATGAAGTCGAGTGTTCGAATTTCAGAATACATGTTTCTGCGTTTATTCTCCAATGTGGTGTTGTTCTTGTGCAGAGCCCGTAATACTTGAGCTTTTAGAGTAGATGGTGTTTTACAATTCTCCGGCAGATGTATTGAACTTTCCTTCCCATTACTACCTAATGGAAGTTTTCACAAACTTCTCTAGCAAGAAACCAAAATATAATTCGATGAAATTTACCCGAAGAATATATTCATTTAATACTTAGTCACTGACTCGGATTTCATATATATATAAGAAAATAAATTGAAGAGGAAAGCAATTGATTAATTAGGTGTTTACTGGTCAAGAGAGGAAGCTTGGTTGGCGACAAATCTATCTAATGATTTTGGTTGATTGAGGGTTGAGACAGAGATTATACAAATTGTAAATTAGAGGCTGAGAAAAACAAAAGTTTGGTGGTGCAGGTGCTACCCAATGGATACATATAACCAGTTTTTTTTTTTAACTTATTGAGTTCTAACTTCTAAGACTAGTTAGAAACTTATTGACAATTTCAAACAATGCTTTTAAAATCCAGACCGGATGTTGATCCATTCAAAAGTTCGTATCAGATCGATAACTGGGTCAGTATTGATCTAGTTGGCATCAACTACTATAAGGTAGGGGTAGGGTTATCATGTTTCACGGATCGGCCCATACCGGCCGGTCTGGTTAACGGTCTGATCCCAATCCGCGATACAAAAAGAATTGTATCGCAGGGTTATTGGCTAGCAGTCCGGCACCGGTCTGGCGTCTGGTATCGCTGGTTCGACGGTCTGCCAATCGATATTGTCAGTTTGACAACCTGATGTCCGATCCTACTCGTACCGTCGATCTAACGACTGGTCCCTTCGGTCCGGCGACCGGTCCGTCAATTCGACGGCCAGTCCTACTGGTACCGTCAGTCTGACGATCAGTCCCAGCGGTTCAATGACCGATCCCGTCAGTCTGGCAATCGGTCCTATCGGTCCGACAATGGTTCGAATTTTTTTTAATTTTTTACTTTATGTACCAGATCCAGACGTGACCGGTCTGGTCTCCAATTCCAGTATGTTAAACTATGAGAATTATAACAAAAAAAAAAAAGTAGGGGTAGGGATGTACAAATGGGTTCGGCTGAGATTGGAGGCTATGGCCTATGGCACGGCCCATACACAATTGGGACATGAATCCGTATGTATTTTTAGTCAAATTATAGGCGAAACACAAAGCCCGGCCAAACTAGGACTGTAAACGGGTCGGATTTGGGCCGAATCTAGTGTGATCTGAATCCGAATCCAATTAAAAATAAGAGGATCCGTATTCGATTAAAGATCTGTCGGATCTTGAGTATTTGTTATTAAATCCGAATCCGATTATTTTATTAGATTCATATTCGAATCCGATAAAGATTCAAATCCAATTAAATATCTTAATTCGAAATTTAAATGGATATCCAATAAAAATAAAAATAAAAAATCAAATGCTTAAAAAATGATTAGTGAGTTATGTGACAAGAAATTTGACAAAAATGTGCATAGAAAGTCTTCCAAATGCAAAAGAGAAACCATCTACGATAGAAATGAAAATCTCCTTACTTTGCAATTTCCTGATGATCTTGGCCGAATCTTTCAGCTCCAGACCTTAAGAAACTGCGGGAAAAATCATTGTTGAAACAACTGAGATCTAGTGAGTTTTGTGACAAGAAATTAGCATTTTTCAGGTAACCCTCTTCATATAAACGGTTCACAAGCAAAACCATCTCCGGTGAAAGTTCTTTCAGACGGGGACGGGAACGGAGTCGATCCTCTTTCAATGATTGTAAATCTCTAGAGCTATAAAACCCGTTTCGCTTCGACTGCAGATTTCTTGACATAATCAGGCTTATTCACAAATAGAGAATATAAGATTTTGGGTTCAACATCTTTTTAGGATTAGGGTCGCAAATTGCAATAGAGAAGAAGAGGCGTTCGCAGTTGCCTTGGTTATGATTTAGAGATTTGCTGGTAGGGTTAGGGTTGTAATATAAAATATATATACTTTGAACTAAAATTACTTGACTATCCCAGCATATATAAAAAATTCCTGATGTATCCTTACAATTTAATCGAATTCGGATCTTAATCGGGTCGAATCTATATGCATCC
The DNA here is from genome assembly GCA_031762675.1 of Pachysandra terminalis. Lineage (NCBI taxonomy): Eukaryota > Viridiplantae > Streptophyta > Magnoliopsida > Buxales > Buxaceae > Pachysandra > Pachysandra terminalis. The sequence goes on along the minus strand of JAUPMG010103261.1, from coordinate 1,250 downwards.
ATATTTGAATCTGATTATAAACAGATCCACTAGTTAGGATACGAATCCGACTCGACCCGACGGATATTTAATCAAGTAAAAATCTGATTAAATCGGATAAATTTAATTGGATTCGGGCCGGTATTGGATCAAGATCCGACCCATTGACAGTCCTAGGTCAGACAGGCCTAGGGTGTCTGAAATGGCACGAAAGGCACGAGCCTTATTGTACAGGGCTATCACGAAAGGCCCATTTGTACATTCCTAAGTAGGGTGACAATGGCCTGGGATGGGTGACCCACACGCAATGATATTTGGGTAGGATTGGGTATATTTGCTTATGGGTTCTAAAATGGTTAGCCTGACCTGACCTGATCCGATCAAAATTTAAATTGGGTTTGAAGTTCGAACACGATAAGTGAAAGCCCAGTCCGGACCGACACTATAATATTATTCATGCACATATTTATATGTGTCATACATAACTTTATCTCTCTCATAAATATATTTTGTAATATTTATCGCTGTAAATGTTAAAAAGAAAAAAAAAAACTGGGGACAAACCTTGCCCTAGAGAATTTTAAGGTTGGACTGGGCTAGACCCATACTTTGAGTACAAGGGTCATACAAGGCTAGGCTTGGAAGTGTTTTATTAGTGTTCAAGCCTGGCTCGAGCTTTACCAAAATTGGCCCAACCCATTGCCAACCATTTTCAAGTGCCATTCGACATTCGCACCGGGGGCCAGTCACAACATGGTCCGATTATTAAGTAGGTCGTGACGTGCCATGCCTAATTTTTGGCCCTCAAAGCCCGGAACTACAAAAGGCGCGATTATTATCGTTTTGGGTCGTGTTGGGCTTGTGCTTATTGCTTATATTCTGACTAAAACCAATTGTGCCCATACCCTAATCTTGTCCGGGTGTACCATGCTGTGGACTACGAACCCAGGCCCGGCATGATACTATAAATCTGTCGTGTTGTGTCGTGCCTAGGTACAACCCAAATCACCCCGAGCCGAGCCAGCACTCGCAACCCATCCCATTTGTACACCCAATTCAAGCATCACTAGTATCAAACCATGATTTAGCAAAAAGAATAAATAAATGATAGAGCAACTATCACTTCTTTTAATACAGGTCACAATAGAGGCTTCGTATCCTCTACAGCAATGGGCGAGCAACATTCTATACAACCAAGGTTCGCAATGTCGGTGTCGCCTGGCGTGTCGCCAGGGGACACTGGCGAAATGTCGGCGACATTTCGGCGACAT
>JAUPMG010103250.1:0-12227 GCA_031762675.1 Pachysandra terminalis | reverse complement strand
TATTAGTTACTTATATCTTACTAGAACTGCTCATGACTTCCGCTTATGATTTAATTGTGTTGCCACTCTCGTAGAAACACGAGGTGAAGGTGACGCTTGGATTGGAAAATCCATGAACTTGGAAAAATCTGGTCCGGGTCGTTACACATTAACCTCATATAATCATGCAAATAATCCTCACACATGATATAAAACTCTAACCATAAAATTCAAAAAATAGACATGAATTTCATGGTCTGATCGGGGCATGCACGGGCTGCCCAGCGCATAGGGCGCTCGTGCAACAACCCAGTGTGGGGGGTGCGTAGCAGCCCAAGGTGGGGCGTGCGCAACAGCTCAGCATAGGCCCATAAGAGCACGTACGACAGCACATTGTAATCGGAGTACGCGCGCAACAGCCCAGCGCACAAAGGGTGCACGCACGTGGGTTTTTGTAGAAAAGCAGTAACTCGGTTGCAGATTAGACGAGGTTTCTCGACATACCTCAGTCCAACGAAAATGTATCGTAGTGACTCTGATACCAATGAAGATCTTTATCGAACCCGAACCTGCAATAGAAGATCTTTATCGAACCCGATAACGTTCCACTTCGAAATATGTGATTACTAGAATCACATACAATGAATCCACACTCAATTGATCTATGACTTTGTATGGAACCCTAATAGCAAAACCAAATCTCTATAGGAAGATGAGATGAAATGAAGAGAGAGTTCTCTAGGGGTGGATCCAAAAACGTGAATAATAACTCTTGGATAGGGAGGAGGAGTCTTCTACGTATAGAAGACTCAACTCAACTCCTCCTTGGACTCTATCTCCTAAACCAATTAGGAGAGAGTTATTCACATCCACACTTCTAATCAAGTATGAACGTCTCATTAAGTGGGGACCCTGGGTTGGTCCAAATGGGTTTGGCCAACCGGGTCAATCCATCTCTAAATCCAACTCCAAAAAGTCAAGTAGCCAATTTATCCTAAAAGTAACCTTTTTCAGCCGTTATTAGAGTTAATTTGACCATTTTGACTCAAATTTAACATTTTCGGACAAAAATAGCCGTTTTTGGCAAATTTCTGATAGAATAGACCCATTGTACTCTCAACAACCCGGCCATACCCAAACTTGTACAGTAACAAGCCTGTGCCATGCCCATGCTGCAGAAACCAGGCCAACCTGACACAGTCTATGAACCATGCTTCATGTCGACACAAGCCAAGCCATGCCAAGTCGAGTTGGACCGGGATGGCTCGTGTACAGCCCTAGACAAGACCCAATTTACTAACAAATATGTTATACAATCTGAAATGCCTACCCTGACACACGGTGATTAAGTTTAGTGGTAGCTAAAAGTGTTTTTGTTTTTTTTGGTATGACCACGTGGATGGTCACTTGACCACTCCCTCATAGGGGAGACACGAAATCGAACCCGTGACCCTCCCCACCCCTCTCCTCCCCTCTTTTGAAAGGATGTCCTACCAACGTCCCAAGGACTGAAAGACTGTTGCTAGAAGTGAGTGAAGTGTGAATCTCAACTTCAATAATGATACTAGTCTGTCAGTTTATTTTGGTTTCTGAGAGGGATTCAAATTGGGAAATGTATAAGGTCTAGAGCTTAAGAACCAAAATAAGAATTTTACACACCAATAAATTTGGCGAGTGTTTTATTGATTGAAATTAGATCAAAACCTACACTACATAGGTTCCTTTTAAGAAAACTCCCTTACAAAAGTATGTCAATGACTTCTAAGTTCTAACAATCTAAATAGTTTATTTTATTTTAAAATTTTCACCAACAATTTTCTTTACCATTAAAAGAAAAAAAAATCAAATCAAATGGTTGAAATCATATAATCAAACTCATATTTAACATACTTCACGCAGTCAATGGGACCCATCAGACTTTGCTTTCACATCCAGTACAGGTCAAGTTCAAAAAATTAGAAATCTTGCTTTTGGGACATATTGAATTTCAGCAAAACTATAGGAACTGGTTTGAATAGCAATCATTTGACTCGACCTGGGATTGCCATTTAATTTGTCTACTCTGCAAGGCAAGGTGGTAACAGTTTCGACCCGCTAGTTCTAACCTAAGTCACCAGACGCCGAGCGGGTAGTGGTATCAATTGGTTCGGTTTAAACCAAAAACCGAACAAATCAAACCAAAAAAATAGGTTTCGTTTGGTTTTTTTTCATTTTGGTTTGGTTATGGTTTGGAAAACAAAAATCCCAATGTATTCAGTTTGGTTTTCGGTTAGGCTTCGATTAAACCGAACCGAACCGAAAAAATCGAAATAGATTATACATACAAACCTATGTACATGTGTTTTATATAAAAAAAAAATAGTATTAATTTTGTCAAACTGAACCGAAAAACTTTAGTTTTTTTATTTCTATTTCGGTTTGGTTCGATTTTCGGTTTTATTCATTGTAGTTCGGTTTTCTAAATTAGTTTCTATTTCGGTTTGGTTCGGTTTTCGGTTTAGAGTAATGTAATTCGGTTTGGTTTAGGTTGACCACTAAACCGAATTACACCCCTACGGGCGGGTGCAGGAGCGAGAGCGCATAAGTGCTAAACTTGAAAATAACTTGTAGTCCAGAACATCTACAGAGCATATATATATATACAAATTGTACTTCATGTATATAGATATTTCAATTTCCATTTTTATGCTCAACTATATCTATAAGAGAAAGGACATAATACCAAAATATCTCAATCTAATCTTCTATCAATCTAATTTAATCTTTTTTTGTAAGAATAAAATCTAGCTATTTTTATATTTTATAAAACCCCCAACAATTTACAGAAACCCCCACTCGGTTTTACATACTTAACCCTTTTTTTAGAAAAATCCATTTGTTATATTTTTATAAAATTCTTCAAATATTTACAAAAAAACCAACATATTTTTACATATTTACTCCAATTCGCAAATTTGAATTTCAAATCCATAAATTGAAAACGTTCTTATGCTGAGAACAGCATAGAACGCATATTCGCATTCTAAGCGTCAAAACGTCACCCATATCAACGGATTGTGTGACATAGGTTCTAACAGGTTGGTTCCAATAACATCTTTAGGTCAACCTAAAGTTACCCTATTTTTGACCAGTGGATGACAGGTTTATAAGGTAACTTGGCCAACCTATGCCCACCTTATTTGAGCGAATAAACTTTCTAGTATGACCCGGCCCAATTTCCAGCTTTAGATTACCCGAATCAAGGATGACAAAATCTGACCCCACTCCTCAACCTGTGAAAAACCTGCCAGTTTTTGAGTTGGTCATATTGAGTTGGTCAGAGTCGGACCAACATAAAACAGGTTTTTCTTGATCGTGTCAACCCATACCCACTCTAATAATAAATGGGCTGGATTGGGTTGGCAGGTTTAGGCTATAAACTCGTCATCCCAGCAGGCAACTCGTTTATTATTTGGGTGGTTCCATTCGACCATAAATCAACCCGACCCATTTCTCCTAACCCAAATCAATATGATTGTCAATGTACTTTTGAATTCTATGGCCACTTTGGAGTAGAGTTGTAAAGGAGCTGGCACGGCACGGTCCAGTTCACGTTTAGCGCGGGCCCATCGTGCTTTCGGGCTGGCTCGGCCCGCGCTTGGAAGTGCCATGCCCATTTTGACAAACCCTAGGCCCATCACGGCACGAGGCCTGTGGAATGGGATGGGGCGTGCCGGGCCTCGTGTCGTGCTGGGCGGGCGTGTCGTGCTGGGCTGGTTTCCTGGGCCGTCCGCAGGCCCATCACACCCAAATACGATTTGTTTTTTAATTAATTATAAAAAATACAAAACAAATATTAAAAAACTTGTAATAACTTAAAAAATTACAAATTTAAACTTATAAAATCTTTAAAAGAAATTATAAAATATGTAAGTTTGAACATATAAACTTATAAAAAATTATAAATAATAGAAATTTAAACTTATAAAACTTATGAAAACTAGTAACAACTTAAAAGAATTATAAATTAAACTTATAAAAAATTATGATCATTTATAAAAATATAAGTGTAAACTTATAAAACTTATACAAAATTATTAAAACTTGTAAAAACTTACAAGTTAATTTACAACTTATAAAAATTAAAATGTTTATATAAAACTTATAAAAAATTATAAGTTAGAAATTATTTACAATTTATACACTTTATATAAAAACCTATCTAAGTGAAAATTAATATTTATGTACAACTTATACAACTTAAAAAAGTTTATATAATAAAACTTATAAAAAAAATTATAAGTTATAAGTTATTTACGACTTATAATACTAATATTACTTAAATAATATAAACTATAACTACAAAAAATACAACTAAAAATTACATTGAACAAGAATAAAAAATTTATAAATTAAGTTAAAATTTTCAAACTGTACTTAAAGTGAATTATAATCAAGCTTGTCCTAAAAAAAACTTGTAGAAACCTAAAAGAAATTATAAATTAAGCTTGTAAAAATAATGAAATTTTTAAAAAAAATATATAATTTAAAACATATAAAACTTATAAAAAAAAATGTAAATTTAAACTTATAAAAATTTTAAATCCTAAATCTTAAATATTATCATATAATACTAGAAACTTTAAAAGAAAATATGAACCCTAAACCCTAAATATGAAACCATAAAAAAATCCTAAAAAACTTTAAACCTTTAAAAGAAAGAGATTAATCTTAAACCCTAAATATAAACCTTGAACCCTCAATATTAAACATTAGAAAAATAAAATAAAAACTCTAAAAGGAATTATGAGCCCTAAACCCTAAATATTAAACCTTAAAAAAAAAAAAAAAAAAAAAAAAAAAAAAAAAAGATGAACCTTCTATATTTGATTTATATATTTAATTTCTAATTTTTTTTTTTTACTTTCTCATATAGTTTTTATAGGTTGTACTTATTGCCGCCACATGTCACATTGTTATTGTAGAGGACCTATAGGCCCCCCGTGGGTGACACTCTCATTTTCCTTAAACCTATAAAAACTTGTAAAAACTTAAAAAAGATCAAATTTATAGGCATTGATTAGTGTCACAAAGATCAAAATTGTCCTTAAACTAATCTTTTTGACTGTTAGGAGAGCAAATTTGGTCAAAATATATTTTTAATTAAAAAACAAATCAAAACTAGTCGTTATTGTGGAAAAATGGATTAGTTTCGGCCAGATTACGACCGAAAACATCTATTTTCGGCCTGAATCCGGCCTAACTAGCCGGATTGGATTAGTTGGGCTGGCACGGGCCGCATGTGCTGGATCGCGCGTGCCTGACTACCATGCCGGGCTTGCGTGCAGTGCTGGGCGGCCCGCAGACCGTGCCGTGCCGTGCTCTTAGCGGACCGTACCCACGCACGGCACGCTGGGCTGGAACACGGACACGGCCTAGGAGCCGTGCTCGAGCTGCACTGCTCAACCGGACCGGCCCGTGAGTTGTACGGCCCATTTATATTGGAGCCGTTAAAAATTGAGATTTTCTCTCTCCTCTCTATGCAAAGGAGACTCTTTTCTTATTTTCATTTGGATGGATGGTTTTGATAATGGTAGCAACGCTCATGAACACACGACGACATGTGTGGATGGGAGACAACCCAATCACATGATCAGATGCGGTTTCAAATGCCCACCTCGAAAAACTGATCCAGAAAACTGTAAATCTCTCTCAATCATCTCTACCCATTTGTCTTCATGCGACCCTTCTCTTTAATTTATCTTCACTGACTTTATCTGTTTGTGTTGTTTTACTTCACTCTCTTTCACTAATAATATCTGAAATTGGCTCTGGTTTTGTTTCCCGCTTCAACCAGGAAGGCAAGGTCTGTATTTCTCTCTACTCATTGTTTCTTTTAATCTGAATATGCTTCTGTTGTATGAAATCTAATCTCAGGATAGTTAATTTTTTGTTTTTCTTCATCTGGGTCCTATCTGAATCTGATCTGCGATTGAGTGTTTGGAGAATATTTCTTTTAGTGGAGAGAAATGGCTTTGAGTCGATACTCAATCTCAATTTTTGAACTATCCAATGGTTTTCCTTTCTACTCTTCGTATTTTCCAATCCCAGTTTGTTAATGTTGTAGATTTCTCACTCTTAGAAAGTTAATTTGTGTTTTTATGCATCTGAGTTTTATCAAAATCTGATTTCGGATCGAGTGTTTTGAGATTGTTTCTTTTAATGGAGAGACGTGCCTTTGATTCAATGCTCAATCTCAGTTTTTAAACTGTCCAATGGTGTTTCTCTCAACTTTTCATTTCTTTTAATCCATTTCGGTTTTTTGTAGAACTCTTACTCGGATAGTTAATGTATGTTTGTACGCATATGTGATTCATTAAAGTCTGATTTTGGATTGAGTGTTTTGAGATTATTTCTTTTAATGGAGAAGACATGCCTTTGAGTCCAACTTATTCTCAGTTTGTGTTTCTACTATTGGTTTTAGCAGGATTTGATTTCAAACTTTCAACAGTTTTCCTCTAGATTCTTCATTTCTTTCAATCCCAGCTTGTTTTTGTTGTAGAATTCCACTCTCAGATCTTTAATTTGTGTTTTTATGCATCTAGAATTAATCACAATCTGATTTGGGATTGATTGTTTTGATAATGTTTATTCGATTTCAACTCCTGTTTTCTGTTATTGGTTTTAGCTGGATTTGAATTTGAACCATAATCTACAAGTGGGTCCTTTCAGAAGTTAACCTAAGATTTAGTTTATCTCTTCTTCAAAGAACATAGTTCTTAGTAGATTTTTAATCCTCATGTGGTTGTAAATGAACCGGATCACGTATCTCGATGCATACGAACCCGGATCTGCAGCGGAAGATCTTTATTGAACCAAAAAACATTTCACGTCAGTATATGTGATTATTAGAATCACATACAATAGTCCACACTCAAAACGACCAGATCTTTGTATGGAAGTCTAATAGCAAAAACCAGATCTCAAAGGAAGAAGAAAAGATGAAGAGAGAGAGAGAGAGAGAGAGAGATTCTTTAGGGTTGGAGTCTAAAAAGCGTGTAAAGTATTGATGGGAGGAGGAGTCTCCTAAATGTAGGAGACTCAACTCAACTCCTAATGAGATTCAATGTCCTAACTAAAAGGAGAGGGTCTCCCACTCAGCCATAGTGGGCACTAAGTGTGCATCTTTCTCATATACATCATATCTTCTTATCATGGATGTTAATCATATAGGTCGTTTGAGTGTGCGACTGATGAGCACAAAGTAATGGGCGAGCGAATCCATATCAATTTCCATAAAATTGACATGGAGATACACTCTTAAAAATCTTACCTATACCCCAGATTCATTTGGCCATGTCGAATTGAGTATTTCTAACCCCTCATGGGCTCAAGCTTAGAATTCTATACTCAACTACTAGTTTCATATTAATGTGCTAATTTAAAATAATTCATATAGTCTACATATATATATATATATATATATATATATGTAAAACATCAAAATAATAATTTTAAAACATGAGCACATATCGCTATGAATCGTATATCTTTGAATGTGATGCCAAATAGTCTTCCCTAAGCCTCATGCCATTTAGCTTTGATGTAACTGTTTTTCCAGTCAAACTCCTTTTAGAAAATATGATGCATGGCCATAGGAAAGTACGCTAGAGTAGCGATCATTAGATTTAACTTAACGTATATGATCAAAGGTAATAAGGGTATAAGTTGATCCACTCTAGGATCATCCTGATCTCACATGGCAAGGAAATAGGGATCCATTCACTTGCTGTCAATGGTAAAGTCCCTACTAGCACATATGGTATGCAACACATGCTACGGTAGAGCTCTGGGCATATCCAAGAGTATGCCAACCTCCAACACCGTATGGATCTTAGTCTAATCGCAATCTATACACCTAACCTGTGCTTCTTAGTCCAAGTCACAACTCTTAAGCACCTTGATTAAGGTCTCACATTCGATTTCAACAAGTAATTTTCGATTCCTTAAAGAATCTCATCCTGGCTCTCCTAAGGCGACAAATAACTCATAGAGTCCTCTAAATGCCCCTGATGGCACAATTCCTCTTAATGTATCATCCTGCTTGCAATGCATGCACCAGGGCTGGTCGCTGTGTGAGAAGCCGACCACTAGCCTGGTGACATATCGTATCCATATCCTCATAATATGGAGATAATGTGTGTAAAGTGTGCATGTAATACACAATTTCATGCCTCATGAAAAAGATAAAATCTATTAAAGTCTCATGTATGAAATATAATGTAATATGAGATGTTCACATATCAAATGTAAATAAAAACTATACCACTTAACACAAATCACAATCTATGTAATCCAATCTCTTTGACATGAACCTTAAAAGCTTGTCAAGCTATAGGTTTAGTTATGGGATCAGTCGTCATCTGCTGAGTAGGGATATGTGTAAGGGACACGTCTCTATGTGCAACTCTGTCTCTGATATAATGATAGCGAATGCCGAGGTGCTTCGTCCTGCCATGGTATTTGGGGTCTTTGACGTAGGCCAAAGCTGCCATGCGATCACTATAGATGATGATCGGCTCTATGCCAGCACGAAGATTCCAAGATAGTGTAAGAATCACCTCAACCATACGGCCTCCTAGACAGCTACACAACAAGCTATGTACTCTGACTCCATAGTAGACAACGCGATGCAGACTTGCTTCTTGGTACTCCAAGAGAGGGCCCTGCCACCTAGCAAGAATGTTTATTCTGACGTTGACTCTCAACCGTCTAGATCATCTGCCCAATCTACATTGCAGTAGCCTTGTAGCTGCAAATCTGCTCCATGGAAGTAAAGCATGTAATCTGCTGTCCCACGTAAGCATCGAAGAATACATTTAACTGCCTTCCAATGAGTCTGCCTTGGGTTACTCTAGTAACGGTTGACTAAGCCAACCACGAAACTAATATCAGGTCGAGTACACATCATAGCATACATCAAACTACCTATATGACTAACATTGGGAACACGAATCATCTATTCCTTCTCTTCCTCTGTCTTTGGACAAATGCCAAGATATAATGAAGCACCCTTCTCTACAGGAGTGTTATTAGATATGGCATCATGCATTCTAAAATGCTTAAGTACCTTTCTCATGTAAGTCTCCTGGGACAAACAAAGAAGCCTCTTAGCACGATTCTTGTGAATCTTAACACAAAGCACATAGCCTACCTCACCTATATCCTTTATCTCAAAACTAAAGGAAAGCCATTATTTAGCGACGACAATCTTCTTGTCATTCTCTGCTATCAATATGTTGTCAACATACAATGACAAGATAAGAACGCTTTTACCATGGTGTCTAACATACTCACAGTGGTCTTCCTCGATCATTGTAAAGCCAAACTTTATAATGGCTTGATAGAATTGAAGATACCACTACCTGATGATTGTTTCAGGCATTACAAGGAGTGTTTGAGTCTGTAAACTCTGCACTTATGCCCCTCGGCCACGAAACCCTCTAGATGATTCATATAGATCTCCTCATCCAGTTTTCTATTAAGAAATGCGGTTTTGACATCAATCTGGTAGAGCTCAAAATCTAAATGTGCGACAATAGCTAGAATGAGGCAAATGGAGACAAATCTCACTACTGGTGAGAACGTCTCCTCGTAGTCTATACTCTCTCTCTCTGGGTGTAACCTTTCACCACGAGACGAGCCTTGTATCTCGTTACACTTCCATATGCCTTGCGCTTGACCTTTATAACCCACTTGTTTCCAATGGTCTTGCATCTAGGAGGAAGATCAACAATTTCCCAGACTTGGTTCTTCTTAATGGAAGTCATTTCATCTTGCATAGCAGTCATTCCCTTCTACGAAGCAGGTGATGATAACATCTCTCGGTATGAATCAGGCTCATCATTATCAAGCGTGACAGTCATGAACAACTCACCCTTAATCGTAAAATGACGACGTGGAATCTGTCCATGAATACTCCTACACAAGATTATTAGAATCCATGTCCTATGGGACACTCCCACTGGGCGGTAATCCACTCCCACTGTCCATAACATCCATAGGATTCTATTGAGAACCGACGTTCTCATTGGTATTTTGATATGGGGTGATCTCCGTTGATCCCAACTCTTTCTCATTCATCTCGAAGAGCTATGGATTCATCCATGATCTCTTCCTGCTTAGGAAATCATCCTCGATGAAAATCACATCACATGACTCAATCTGTGTTAGACCCCCATCAGTCTGTTCATGGACAAAGACGTAGCCCTTAGAGTGCTTTGAGTATCTAACAAAGATGCACTTAACAGCTCTCTTGTCTAGCTTTCCTCTCTAATGCGAAGGTACATAAACATAACCTGTCGACCCCCATGGCCTCATGTGAGTTAGGTCAGGTGTTCTGCCTGTCCATAATTGGTATAGTGTACTAGGAACTGACTTCATAGGGACACGATTCAAGATGTAGGCTGCAATCATTAGTGAGTCTCCCCAAAAACTAATGGGTCGGGACGCATGTGCCATCATCGACCTCACCATGTCTAATAAGGTACGGTTCCTTCTCTCTGTGACACTATTCTGCTAAGGGATGCTTAGAATTGGCAATTGCCTACGGATTCCCTTTTCTTCACATAACTCTAGAAACATGTCAGATAAATACTCGCGTCCTCTATCGATATGGAGACACTTCATGTGTCGATCCATCTGGTTCTTGATTTCAGCCACGAAGCAATCTAATGCTTCCGACTTATGGGAAATCAAGTAAACATAACATATCGCTTAATCATCGATGAATGTGATGAAATAAGACTCTTCGTAGCGAGTCTTAACATTGATTGGTCTACATATGTCAGAATGGACTAACTCTAAAGGAACGTTTGCTCTCACTGCCTTATCAAATGGTTTCCTATATGACTTACCGGCCAAAAAATGCTCACAAACGGGTAACTGAACCTTGGCAAGCGATTCTAGTAGACCTGCTTTAGCCAATCAGTTCATCCTTTCTAGCCATATGTGGCCTAGTCTAGTATGTCATCTCAATGAATCAGAAATAATAACATCGTCATTATGGGAAGTCAAATTATAAACCAAATTTGCCTAACTTATATTATCAATATCAAGTTTAAACAACCCATCAGAAATAAATCCCATAAAATATAAAACTGACTCCACAGAAATGGAGACGCAGTCTATACTGAAAATGACAGAAAAATCTAATCTAAGTAACTCTACTTCTAAGACGAGACTATGACGAATGACGGGTGCATAGAGTGCATCATGAAGCATCAATGCACGGGGTTCTCGCGTCTTTAGCAGGTACGTGCCAACTCCTAGCACATCCACGCTGGTATTGTTCCCCATGTATACTTTCCGACTCCTAGCCGGTATCCATCTGTAATCCACGAACCCATCTCGCTTTTTAGTTATGTTTTTTCTCACTTTGGAATCTACAACCCAATCAATACTAGAATGTGCAAACAAGACATCAATGCAAACCATGCAACATAAGCTAGAGGTTGGGTCAATTTGTACCTGCTTCTACTTAGTGCAATCACGAGCGAAGTGTCCAAACATATCACAGTTGTAGCATATCACTTTGGACATGTCTTTTTTCCCTCCACACTTCCCTTTAGTGCGCTTAGTACCTTTACCTGACATAGGCGCTTTCTCAGTTGTTTCCCCCGGTTGGGACACCTTACCTCTACGCTTACGCCTAAACCTGGATGTCTTGCGCTTTGCCGATTTGTCTAAGGATGCAAGGCTATTAGACCTGACGGTCTGACGCTCTGCCTCAAGCTCAAGATGACGCACCAAATTGGTGAACGTTTTAATATTCTCACTGTACGTCATGGTGAGTTTAATTTGCTCACACTTGTTAGGTAGGGATCTCAATACAACGAGAATCTTTTGCTCATCTGTTAGGCTGCTCCTAGCAGCTTTAAGATCTCATATCATAGACGACATCTTCCTAAGATGCTCAACCATGCACATGCTGGGAGCCATCTTGTTGGTCTCAAACTTCATCGTCAGTGCACGTAATCTAGTAGCTGAGGTACCAGCGAATCAGTGTTATTAAAGGCGACCGCCTAGGCGAGACCAGGCGGCCTCCTAGGGGTCCAGGCTATGCCCTCCTAGGCTGAACACGCCTGGGTGACCGCCTGGAAACCTAGGCGGCCGCCTAGGCCACGAGGCGATCGCCTAGTCGCCTAATTTGTCCAGGCGATCGCCTGGGTTTTAAATTGATTTATTTCAATTAAGTTTTTACTTATTTT
>JAUPMG010103239.1:0-12227 GCA_031762675.1 Pachysandra terminalis | reverse complement strand
TATGGCAAAGGTACATTAACATACATAATATAAAAAAAATAAAAATAAAAATAAAATAGGATTTTGTTGCCTTTTAACGGATCGGGTCATTACATAGACTCCCGAGTTAGCAACCCTATCCGAGTTTTTAAACACTGGTGTAAAGTGCCTTAAACTGATTTATTTTTGAGAAGTTTTCTCATTCCCCAATGGAGACTTTTTGATTGATATTTTTTAATAAATAAAACCCTAAAACAACCATTTTTTTTTCATTTTCCCTATAACTTGCTTGAGCCAAACCAAATACCAAAACACTTCAACAAGTTCGAGTGAGCCTAAGCTAAGCTAGTATACGCTTGGCTCCGCTTCACTAGTTTTGCAGCTGTATTTTTAAAAGGCAGGAGGATCGCAATAGGATGGCTTAAATGGGTGATCCACTAGGCCTATCCTGGGAGCTGGTTTGGCTATGCCAAAATCGATTGGGTTAAGAGAATATTTTATGATGTATTTTCCGTATCTGCGTTTTATTTAATTTTAACCACTAGTGTAATTATTTTTTGGAAATGCAGGATGGAATGGCTTTTACAAAGGTGTTGCTGCTCACGGTCTCATAGACTGTTCCATTTAAACTCAAAAGAAGATGAAGAACCTAAACAAAGACAATTATTAATGCATATGAATTCATCTGAACTTAATGTATGATTCTCCTTTCAGTACAGTTTCTCATATTTCCTTTTTCTTCTCCCATTTTGTGGGTATACTGGTTTTGAAATTGAGTAAAAGTTTGAAATCCTTTTACGAAAAAACAGTTGTAAGGTATTCTAGTATGCTCGCGAAGAATGATGTGAACAATCTAGTCCCATCTAATGGGAGTGAATGTTCGAAATCTTTTTCATTATAAACGGTGTATCTACCTTACTGGGCTTTGTTGCTTTATAGAACAAGACTTTTTTATTTTTTACTAATGTGGTCAATTTAAAAGATGTGTTGCAGCAAAAGTTACTCTTTGTCTCTGTTATTCCAGTTTATATAGAGATTACAATCAGTATAACCTTTCCATGATATCAGCCTAATCAATGGGATTACAAATCTACAATTACCATGTGAGAATACTTTCTAATAAATACATATACACTTTCTATTTACAACCTGTAACAGTTAGAATTAGAAAGAGAGAATCTAGGAAAGAATCATAGCCAATCTTTGGAGAGGATCTGGGAGATAATCGTCAGTGAATCTAAGTCAATCTATACCAATCGGGTGACTGGTATTATTGTGGTTAATACATCCCCGCAAGGTGATGGGTCGTTGATGGACCATCAGCTTGGACTTTAACCTTTGAAACCTGTGTGTAGATAATCCTTTGGTAAAGACATCTGCGATTTGATCTTCGGTGCACAGATATCGAACATCCAACTCTTTGGGAACCACTGTTTGACGAACATAATGATATTCCACCTCTAGATGTTTCGTTCTAGTGTGAAACATTAGGGTAAGCAAAAGAAGTTGAGCTAATGTTGTCACACCAGATGAGTGGGATAGATAAAAATAGGCGAAGATCTTTTAGAAGAGCCCGTAATCATGAAATTTCAGCTGCTGTATATGCCAGTTGACAATATTCAGCTTCTGTACTGGACCTTGATACAGTGGGCTGCTTTTTAACACTCCAGGAAATTGGATTATATCCAAGGTATATGTAAAACCCCCCTGTTGAATGTCTGTCATCTGGATTTTCAACGTAGTCGACATCGGAATAGGCCTCAAGATGAAGAGAACCATATTGAAAGAACATACCATGATCAAAAGTATCTTTGATATAACGTAGTATGCATTTTATAGCGGTCTAATGAGAGCTTGTATGAGAGTGCATGAATTGACAAACCTTGTTGACAGCATATGCAATATGTCCGGACGCGTCAAAATAAGATATTGGAGTGCCCCTACTATGATACGAAATTCAGTGGGATTCGGAAGGGGAGTTCCATCATGAGAAGTCAATTTTTGACCACTAGCTGCCAGAGAAGAGCATGGTTTAGCAGAGAACATATTGGAACGCTTAAGGAGATCCAAAGCATACTCCAACTGAGTTAATGACAACCCTTGTTGCGTGAATACAACTTCAATACCCAAAAAATAGGATAACTATCCAAGGTTCTTCATGGAAAAATGTTTTTCCATGTTCAAAATCAGTTGAATAAGACATGTCTCGATGTTGCCGATGATAAGAATGTGTAAGAATCTGAAAAATAGGACTAGAAAAGAAAATTTAAGATAAGGGTAAATTGTTAATTTAATCAGTCCTTAATTAAAAATAATCTAAAGTTGGTAAATAATATAATTTTAATTAGATATATAACTTAAAATAAATAAGTTAAGAAATTGTAATTAGAATTGGGGCTAAATTAGAGTCATGGGGCTTAAAGTAAGTAAACTGGGTTTAATAACCTAAGTTAAGCTTATCTATACTGGACATAGGTCTACTTATTAATTAAATATGTCTAAGTAAGTTCCTTAAGGCCCAAGGGAATTAAATACCTAATTATTTAATAATTAATTTTGTGGCCAATTAATAGGGAAATTAAAATATAAGTTATACTTAGAATAGGAAACTAGATAACTGGTAACTATTAGTTAGCTATCCTAATACAACTCTAACTCTTAAAGAATTATAAAAACAAGTTAATTAAGTGAAATAAAGGATTAGAATCAAGAAGATTTCATGGGAAACCCTAAGTGGGTCTAGAAGAAGATCAAAAACCCAGAAAATTGAAGAATCAATATTAAAGAAACTATAGCAAAACAAAGGTGATTTCTCCTTCATAATCTTGAGTATTTACTCCTAGCCTAGTGTTATGGCATGGAGGAAAACTTGTGTGAATCATGTTAACATCTTCCTCATGCCTCTTTATAAATCAAGAAAGTTAGATCAATGAATTGAAGAAATAAACATCAACTTGAAAATTTAGCTATTAAATCGGAAATAAGGATCTTGAATCCCAAGAAAGGTAAGAATAATTAAAATAAATTATATTATGAGACTAAATACATTAATTATACTATACTTAGATGCTAATAGACCTCTGGGAGAAATCTCAACTCAAATCTATCACAAAGCCCAAACGGCTAGCTTCCTTTCCCCACTGAAATCCCAAAACACAAGACTACTTACAACCCAAGCAGCCGCCAGAAACGGCAAGCCACTTGACCCAACCGACCACTTTTCACCTATGCATTTTTTTTGTAGTTTTGATCTAATTAGACCTACCCTGACTCCCCTTTAAAATTTTTTGACGTTCTGCACACCTTAGCCAAAAACGGCTAGCCACCCATCAACGCTTAACCCAACCGAAATTCCATGTTTGAGCTAATTGAAATTTGAGACTTTGGACACTTGTAAAATGTTAAATATAGTTGATTCAACATGTTTCCAGGTACTGGGAATACCTCTATCAAAATTTGACCTCCTATACGTATGATTTGACCTATTAAGACCTTGCATGACAATATGGAATTCTATGATACATAGAGAATTTATCCCACATCACGTTTACTAGTTCTATTTTCATAATATACGCATGCCCAGATATTTTATGTCATGTGTAAACTTATTGATATTTTGTTGTGACTGTATATGTGTTTTGGAAAATATTAAGTGTTATATGTAATTAATTAGCATAAAATACTATTAACTATGGGAATATCTCATCTCCAAGTCACGTAAGACGTATCATACATAATTATACTATTTATGATTCTCTCATCATACATACATGTGTATTCAAATTATCTATATATAACTATGTGCATTATATTAGCCTAGGATCATGAGGATGTGTCTCATGTGTGTTGTTTTGAATATATGTGTGTGAGCATTAGCGTGCGCGCACTGCACTAATGAATGGATCTAAATTTATGAGTTTCATATTGACTACTTGACCGAAATGGCTTTCTTTGTGTCCTATCGTTGGAGTACTTGGTACTTGGCCAATAAATGATACTATTATGACTCATGTTATGGCTATGACCATTGCTTGTCCATTGTGAGACTAAGCCACCAAAAGTGAGGGAAGTATCCCTAGAGACTTATGGTAAGATGATAGGTGAAGAAGTTTAAATCCCAATATTATGAATCATAAGAGTCACTTCTGTTAGTAGATCGGATAATGTAGGGTTCATTGAGGAGATTTCACATTAGTGATGCCTTGGATATGTTCCCATGATAAACAAAATAAGTGTGGGCATTGTGCCTACTCGGCCAACGGCCCTAGAAACTATGATGCGTGTAGACACCCCAATTTGCACGAAAATAATTGCTTTTTGATCTTTGCAACTTCTGGAAGCTTGAGCTCGGCATCTTTTTATCTTGAATCTTAGTTCTTATTCACAAATCCATCTGAGCTAAAATTCTCACTGAAACCCCAAAATTCATGAAATTACCAAAATACCCTCAATGGACCTATGCGCTCCGTCATCCATTTCTGGCATCATAATTGAATTCTAGGCGGAAAATGAGTTCCAACGGATGTATTATCGCCTAGTTTCGAGATCGTAGGAGAAAATGACCGTTTTACCCCTAATGTTATTTTGGGTCAAATTTGGGACTTCGGGAAATTGAAAAAATATTCCGACTCCGGATTTGATCTTTTGATGCAAAATCTTTCCAATGGCTGTAATTTGGGCGAATTCTAAAATCGGTGGTGAGAGCGGTACTTGTGGTAAATATTTTAAATTGGTTTAAATAATTAAAAATAAGGGATTAGGTGGATAATAAAAAAAAATGGTTTTAAATGGACATTGATTTAAGATTGGTTAATTAGACATTGATTTAGGATTAGGAGTAATTAGACATTGGTTTATGATTAAGATTAATTAGAAGGATTGGATTAGTTTTAAAAAAAATAAAAATAAGAAGAACCCATTTTGGGTTCTTCTTTTTTCTCCTTGATATTAGGGTTTGAAGAGAAAGGGGATGAGGAAGAAAAGGGATAGAGATTGAAGAAGATAAGAGAGGGGAGAGATTAGATTATGTCGAAAGAGATAAGGGGGAATCGTGCCGGCAGTTTCGTCGACGAACTTAGCCTTGTATGGCTATAAGAAGATGTAGGAGTAGAAGAGGTAGGAAGAAGGAAAAATCTGGAAAAAGCTTAGGGGGATTTGGAGGAAATTTTTTGGGTTGAATCAAAAAAACTAAAGAAGATTTAGCCTCTATTCGTCCCTATTTTTCTGCAAAGCTAGCCAAATTCTCCAGCCACAACAAGCTCCTCTGTTCGTCCCTGTCATACAGCCACAACAAGCTCCTCTATTCGTCCCTGTTATACAGCCAAAACAAGCTCCTCTGTTCGTCCCTGATCCCCAGCCAACTCCTGCTCATCAATTCTGATCTGTTCTCCGGCGAAACCTGCTCTGTTCCGGTTTGTTCTCGGGCCAAACCTACTTTGTTCTGATTTGTTCTCTGGCCAACGCCTGTCCTCCACCCAAAACCAGTAGCCCCAATCATCATTCAACTCAAATTCTTCAGGCTGCAAAGGTTAAAGCAGGAGTGATCTTAGAGATAAACAACTGCTACAGACCGTAGGTAAACACATTGTTCTTCATTCTTTTTTTAAAAAGTGAATTTAATGACGAAATAATCTGGGTTTGTTTTTTTTGTTTTTACGAAATTGATTGCTCACTTGATCATTAGAATGAGTTATTTATACTGCGTTTTATTGAGAGATGATGTTCTGTTGTTCCAAGTCTGAGCAATCAATCGCAGAGCTTCTTATGTTTTGTTCGAGTTTCTTCATTGGATCATCCAATTTCATGACAATTCACCTGTGTAATTTTATGAATCAATGAAAGCTGACTTTATCTCAATTAATAGTTGGGGTGCTGTTAAATCACTGCTCTGTTTAAATCTACAGGATGTTATATTATAGAAATTATTAAGGGCCTTTGAAGTTTATAAAGTATTAATGGTTCTTATAGAAGCTTTCTAGATTCTTAAGACTTTATAGAAATCCCATTTTTGTAGATTTTAGATCCCATTTTATTTTATTTTATTTATTAATCTTTAAGACTTTATTTTAATTTGGCCAAATAGAACTGAACCAGGTAACCGGTTAAACGGTTAAACCGGAAGAGAGCGGGTGCCTAACACCTTCCCGCTTTCTTAACTAAACCTCCCTACCTAATCTAGTCAGACCTTGCGTAAAAGATTATTTTTTTGGGTCTATTTTGAGATAAAAGACCAACCCATGGGTGACCATTCACACCCGAACTTAATGAGTGGTGGCGACTCCTATTTACCCGATCTATCTGGGGTTCACCCGACCCGGGGTAGTTCACAATGAGCACATAGAATAATCAATTATCATAGCTGTGTATGCGGGGGATGAATTCAGATTAGTGGCACATCATGGTGTTGTGACCCAGAAACTAAGCATCTAAACAAAATAATTAAATTCCACATTAGAAGAATTTATCTTCCTAGAAATATGGATTTAAGTCATTAAAGGATATAAGGGTACTTTAAATTTGTCCTAGAGAGCCTAGGTCTGACAAATTAAAAAGTAGGAAGCTATGGTTAGAACACTTTAGAGATAGGGACTAATGTGTGATTTAAGAAAGTATAAGGGAGCAATTTAAAATGTAAGCTTATGTAGTTGGGCTTTTGGGCCTAATTTAGGATCTGTTCGTTTGGTTCAATAAGAAAATCTAGAAGGAGTCCAATTAAGGTGAGAAAGGGTAATTAGTAATAGTAAGTTAATAATAATAACTACATAGAAAGGTTAACTAATGGGATTGGGATCAACATGGTAGGATGATCAAGACAGAAGACTAAGTCGAATAGTGAGAAAGGAAATTCAACTTTGAGTTTGAATTTAGAAAGAAGTGGGAATGGAGATTCGACATAAAAAAGGGGGAAAAACTGTACGGCTAGAGGATTGTGAAGACGGAGAAGGAAAGGAAAGCTGAAGGAAAAAAGAAACGAGGAGAATAGGGGGAAAAGAAGAAAAGGAAGAAAGAGAAGAGAAGAGAAGAAAGCAGTATTGCAGAAAGAAGAAGTGGAAACAAACAATGAAAAGAATGAGAGAGAAAATAAAGGAAGAAGAACAAAAGGAAAATCTGAGGAAGATGGAAGAGGTAAAAGAAGAGGAGAAGAAGGATCACTCCAAGAATGTGGGTGAAGAAAAGAAATCTACAGAATAATGTGGTACGGATCTTCCGGAATTTTTTACAGTAGTTGTTTTTGAAGGATTGTGGCACGAACCAAATCTAGAAATTTCATTTGAATCCCC
This sequence comes from Pachysandra terminalis, assembly GCA_031762675.1. Classification (NCBI taxonomy): domain Eukaryota; kingdom Viridiplantae; phylum Streptophyta; class Magnoliopsida; order Buxales; family Buxaceae; genus Pachysandra; species Pachysandra terminalis. The sequence continues at coordinate 4,968 of JAUPMG010103239.1, read as the reverse complement.
AAATCTAGTTTGCAACTCTCACCCCATATCCAGATGGGAGTGGATAAATGGTATGTAGCCAAAATCATTGATTAAGAATGATACTTATATAAGATTAAGTATGGAAAGTAATGTTATAAAATTAGTATCCACCACATAACATCCTTCAAACAGAAAATAACGGAAAGTAAAATAAAACTAGTATAATGTTTTAAATCAAATCCCTATTAACTAACCTATTTAACTAAGTACTGAATTACATTGAATAAAACCCTACTACAAGATCTAGTAAAATCATCGAATAAAATTGTAATTATTGTTAAAATCTTCATAGCATCCTTGTTCTCCACTTTGGTCCTCATGATCAATGTGTCTATCCTCTATAGGTTCTGAAATATGTTGTGCTCGAAAGTGTCAGCTACACTTAGCTTAGTAAATAAACGAATCAAACATGGTTTATAATCTAAAGTAGGGCCAAGGCCACTCTTCAATGGTAATCCGCAATAAGCAATAAGGAGTAATTCATGAGATATGTGTCAATATACAAGTATAACATGCTGAAAATATAAGTATGAATAAGCTATATACAAAACAAGTAAACTGATGAAATGTGTGTAATTAGCATGGAGTGACATGATATAATATGCAATGTAATTGTTAATTCAATTATTAATGCATGTTGTGCACCTAACAAGTAAGATTACCATATGTGATTAGAAACAATCTAATATGCAATATGTATGATGTTGCTGTATAGCATTCGTTTAATGTATGTTTCACACTTGATCAAACCCCTGGTTAAACAAGATGAATACGATCCCCGAGTACACGGCCAGAATAGGGTTATTCCATGTGAGCATCATAGTTTCTAGGACTTGCAACCTAGAGGTCCCAATTTCCTCACTTTATTTCCGATCATGGGAAAAAATCTTAGGGCTTCACCAATGTGAAATGTTCCTTGTGAGTCATAGATAAATAGATCTACCAACAGATTTTCACTCGGTCATCCATTCAACAAGACGGGTATTCATCTCGTAAGACAAGAATCAAAATAGGTATATTGGGATAGCGACTCCCTCAACTCTAGAAATATATAATAATGCATTAGAAAGTCTCCTCACCTACTATGATTCCCAAATTACAGTAATCTCATAATATCCATAAAAATCTAGTAGTATGGACTTACATGCAAAGGGTTTAAACCTATAGACCAAATCCATGGTCTTAAGGCATATGAGGTGCAAGTGATAGAGTGCACATTAACTAAGCATGAAATTGATGTGTAATAAGCCTATCTAGCATGCTGGACATGTTAAAAACACATAAAAACAATAAAATCAAAATATCATGTTCCAACCAGCACGAAAAATAGTCCAAATTGGGTATAAGTATTTGAAGCATGCCTAATCAAGCATAACTAATATCAAATTTGGTCTAATGAGGTTAAAATACACATGCTCACAAAAATTCAATCAAAAAAACAACTTTGATCATTTTCGGCACGCCTTGGGGTCACCTTGGTGCTTTCGGCGTGTTCTCGGCGTGTCTTTCGGCGCACCTAGAACATGCTTGGTGTATTTTCCACTGTTTTGATAGATTTGAAGTATCGTTAGTATTTTGACCATAACTTTGTGTATAATTATTGGAATCATCTCAAACTTGTTTTTTTAGAATCTTAACTCAAAGAGGAATAATACAAAATATCAAATAAAATATATAAAATTATTAGGATATGTTATTTAATCGATAAACACAAAAGTTGACAGATTCTAGGTTTCTGGTATTGACACAAGGTCAGAAAATAAATCATAACTTATTCAATTCTCAACGAAATTAGGTCCAATTTATTTTGTTGTGTTCCTAACGAACATGGTCATCTTATAAAAATATAAAATAAATTATATAAAATACTTACATAGGTACGGAGATCAAAAGTTCAGATCTGTTCAATTTTCCAATTTTCGGGCTTAAATATCAGTTTGTTACTCTCGGCGTGCTCACGCCACGCCGAGGAAGGCCTCAGTGTGAAGTCCAGGGAGTCAAAAATCGTAAAAGGACGCTCGGCACATTCTCAGCTTGCCGAGGACTCGTCGAGTGTTCTTCTGGGTTGGTTCTTCGTGTGCTCGGCTCGTCGAGTACTTGCCGAATTGCAGGTTCTGGGCAGTTTTTCCTGAATTATGATCTTTCTACAGTTCTAATAAATTTTCTTCCTCAAGTAACCTTCCTTTATCTTGGATTCCAAACAAAACCCAATAAAAATATGTAAGAAAACATAAGTAAATAATTAAATAGCTAATTACCTTGAAAACTTTGAAAACTAATATGTTTTTTGAAAACTTACTTCATACAATTGGAAAACAAACTTGAAACTCTACTTAAACCATAAAACAAGTTAAATTCGAATACTTACCTTGATGTTATTGCGTTAGAGTAAAGAAATCACCTATGCTCTTCTTCTTCTTCTCCTTCTTAGCTCCAAGGATTATTGTGATTTTCAAAAACAGGTAAGGCCTCTTATTTATATAATTCTAGTAAACTTCCTATTTCTATTAGTATTGGTATTTGAGTTTTAATCCGGTCCCTTTATTGGGATGTATTAGTTTCTAAGCCATTAGATGAATTCCCACCTCTGCTAGTTCAGCTATGTTTTTATATTTGAATTTTAGAGTTCTAGTGAGTTTCTAGCTCCTATGGAAGCTCCTTATTAGTGTTTTATTCTAAACCACTGATTGGAGTGTAAAAAGTTACTACAAGATCTAAACCACACATTATAACTTAAGAGGTTATGATTGTGTGTGTTGCAATTAGTTTCCTAATTGTACAACCCACCAATCACAATCAGTCAAAAGGCAAATAATATGGCTATTTACTAAAATTTTAAATTAACCCCTAATGTTATAATTAATTACACACTAACTCCTATACTTTTATTAATTATAGATTAGTCCTATATTTTGGTTGGGTTATTACATATTGTGATGAGTCTTTAGGACTAAGCATCTAGATCTCTTAATCTTGCATGTTGATGTGTGATTAACCCATGCTTATATTGATTTTGTTCTTTGATGTGAAGATATGAGTTATATGCTTTGAATTGTGAAATTTAGGTTGAATCTCACATGTAAATCCTAGTTTAAATCTTAGGTTTTGTTCATTTTATGATGAATTGATGTTTGGTAGTGTAGTTGATGTTTGTTATGTGAATAAGTGTGAAATTATGATGGTGTGGAATTGGGCATGAAATCCAATAAAATTCTGGGCTGAAACAGACCCTTGACAGGTCATTCGATAGCTACTGAACCGATCTGCCGAGTCCCCCAAAATTGCTGTCTAATCTATCGGAGCTCGGCAACTACTGAGCTGAACTACCGAGAACCCTCGGCAGGTAGCTCGGTACTACCGAGCCCCAAAGGAATTTAGTATTAAGGAAGGTTGTGTAAGGAAGAAAATTGATTTGAATTATAATTAGATTAGAATTCTGGAAAAACTGCCCAGAAACTACTATGCGCCGAACTAGCCCAGAAGAACACTCGGCGAGTACTCGATGAGACAAGAACGCGCTGAACGTCCTCTTGTGACCTTTAACCCCCTAGTTTTCACGCTGAGACCCTACTCGACGTGCCGTGAACGTGCCAAGCATAATAGACAAGTTTTTCCAGCCGTTGGTTTTCATGTCGAGAAAATTCTCAATGAGTCAAGAATGCGCCGAACACAAGCCTGAGATCAAAACCCTGAAACCCACAAAATTCACACAGAAACTTCGGCGACTACTTGACGCGTCGACCAACGCCCCGAGCACCTGCTGAGAGCACACCGACGACCCCTAGGCATGCCGAAATCTGCAAAGTTGATTTGTTTTAATTATATTTTTGTGAGCATGTATATTTTGATCTCATTAGGTCATTTCTGATGTTAGCTATGCTTGATTATGCATGTTTCAATTTCTTGTACCCCGTTTGGACTATTTTTCATACAAGTTAGAACATGATATTTTGATATGATTGATTTTATATGATTTTAACATATCAAGCACGCTAGGTAGACTTATTACACACTGTACATATCAATTGCATGCTTAGTTAATGTGTACTCTATCACTTGCACATCATATGCCTTAAGACCATGGATTTGGTCTATAAGTCTACACCCTTTGCATGTATGTTCATACTACTGCATTTTTAAGGACTTAAGAGATTGTTGTGATCTGGAAATCACAGTAATTTTCGAGACATAATCATTATTGATTTATTAATAGAGTTGAGGGACTGGCTATCCCAATATACTTATGGATCCTTCGGGACAATTTTTGGTCCTAGGGACTATTATTGAAATGAGTGTTCCTGTTTCTTGCTTATATGTACAATTACCTGAGGAGTTTTCATATGGAATTCCTTGGAATTATTACCCTTGATCACAAATAAGTGGGGGAACTGTGCCCTCTAGGTCGAAGCCCCTTAGAACTATGATGAGCACATGGAATATGTTAACTTGAGAATGGCCCTGTATGGGGGGAGCGGTTGGTTCGAGAAGACATCTTGCTCAAGGAATGATCGATCTTGTGGGAACCTATATATAATTCTTGATAACAGTTTAATTTAACTAATTGCACAGCACTTAGATTGCATGTCAGATCACACTTGGTGATTATTATATGTACACCATGGGCACATAGTAAGACTTGACCATTCTTATTCAGCATATGCATATAACATATATTATGTTTCATTCATTATTCTGTTCATGTTACTAATAACTATGTTTTATGGAAATTGACGGACTACTATTGAAGAGTGGCCTTGACCCTACTTCAAATTATAAACCTTGTTCGATTTGATTACTTACTGGTTAAGTGTAGCTTATGCTTTCAAGCAACATATTTCAAGCACATTAGACGAGGAGTACTTAGATTATGGAGACCCTACTTTGGACCCTTGCTTTGACGGAACTACTGAATTTATCAAAGAAGATGCTTAGGATTTATATTAGAGA
>JAUPMG010103238.1:0-26021 GCA_031762675.1 Pachysandra terminalis | reverse complement strand
TCCAAGCTGCTATGTTACCTCCTGTTCTTGGCTATCGAAAGCCTTACCCTGCTCATTATGATACCATCCCATTCCCTCAGGGGTATCAGAAGCCCACCTTTGAGAAATTCGATGGGGTTAACGGCTCTCCACAAGAACATTTAGCTCACTTTCATTCTGCTTGTGGGGAATCTTCTTTGACAGATGCCTTGTTGATAAGGCAGTTTGTTCAATCTTTGAAAGGATTTGCCTTTACATGTTATTCCCAGTTGCTTTCTGGCTCAATAATTACATGGGATGACATGCAACGAGCTTTTTTAGCTCAATTTGTCAGTTCAAAGAAGAAAGTTTCAATCATTGACCTAGCGGATGCCAAACAAAAGGTCAATGAATGTGTTAATGATTTCACAACAAGGTGGCGGAATCTTAACCTCCAATGTCCAGAGAAATTGACTGAGCAATCTGAGATTCAGATGTGTGCAAATAATATCTTACAAGAGATTTCCACTTTTGTTGGTATTGCCAAGCCTCAAACATTTGATGCACTTGTTTGCAAAGCAAGTAATGTTGAAAGAAAAATGGCTCGTCAAAGGTTGATAGCAAAGAAACCCTCTGCCTTAAGAAATGACAAGACAAAGACCAAAAGAAATGAGACAAGAAGGAGGCTATGGCTACTTTTGTGAAAGCCAACAGAAAGAAAGAAATTGGAAGCTTGAGAAACCCTCCTCTCTCCCTCAAGGAGAGAAGGAAAAAAAAATATTCCTTCGATGTTGAGGATGTAGGTTCCATATTGGATGATATCCTTAATGAAAATGTCATATCGCTTCTTGAACTGAAGAGGCCTTCCGATGTGGATAAAACCAGTGATCCGAAATTTTGTCGATATTGTCGGATGGTAAGTCAAACCATTAAGGACTGTTTTGTCCTTAAGGATTTGATACAAGGTATGATTGACAGAGGAGACATTGAAATTGATGAACCTCCCCCCAAGGAATCCACTATGACATCAAACAATGTATCTCTAATTGGAGAAGAACGAGCATATGCTCCTGTACTTCCTCATGGGGCAATACTAGTTAAATTTCAAGTTGACAATGATACTACGACTGTTTATGCCTACCCAGATATGCCATGGTGTGGAAACCTAGACATTCCCACACTTTATGAGCTTATGACTGAGCCAAATTTGGAATATTGGGATGATTCTTCTGTCACTGAAGATGAAATTCATGATGGTTGGCAAACTGTTGTTAGTAAGAAGTCGAACAAGCAACTGGCTGTGCCTCCTATTGATTTGAATTCTAAAAACTCTTCCGGGATGACTTTCTGTGGTTGTAAAGGGTTGAACAAGAAAAAGACGTCTTCTAAAAAGAAGACGCAAAAAAAGACTCAAGTCCAATCAGAAGATGAATATGAACAATCTACAAGGATACCATTCACTTTAAAGGACTAAATTGAAATTGAGTTATCTGATGGTGACTTATTCGAAGAAGAGACCGTCCAATGTTGCATGGTGTCCACTCAGATACTTGATCCTTCAGATCTTGAAAATAACCAAGATCGAATAATGCTTCGTTCAGGTGGATGTCTCTTACCATAAAGACTATCATAACGAGGTAAGCGATTAATTGAGGGTTCAAATCAAAAGTCTATTGTGCAGACCAACAAAGAGTGCAAATTTTCACTGAGCAAGAGAGAATCGTACTTGGTGATAATCAAAAATCACAAGTTAAGGAAACACCTTGGGTCTCAATCACCCAACGATATGGATTGTTTTTTGATTCAAAATCAGAGAAAATATGGAGGCGTTTTGCCAATAAAAGCAAGCCATCAAAGATTGTCATCAAGAAGTGCAAAGTTGACTTATTTGAAGAAGATTTGCAAGAAGAAATCATGCAATGTTATATGGTCTCTTTTGAAGAAGACAACATCTCAGATACTGATCCTGAGGTTGATGAAATCACTCTCCATTCTGGACGGGGTGTTGGAAAGCCTATTGAAGAGGGACAGTGTGAAAATACCTCGGATAAAGAGTTACCTGCACAATCACCATCAAGTGATTCTAAAGGCAAAAGTGTTGAAAATTCCAGTTAAAGGAGATGATCACACAAACGATCCTCCAATTAAGGTCCTTACACAATACCGGAATGTGAAGAAAACTCAAATGGTCAAATATGATGTCTTAGCACATCTCAAGCGCATTACAGCCTTACTAAGTATCTATGATGCTTTAAAGTTGTCTAAAGATCTTAGAAAGGTATTAATACAAGCTTTGATGAGTCCCGACTTCTATAAAGAAGAGATTGATCAAGTGGAGGTTCAAACGACATCTTCGAAATATGGTGTCCCATGCATGGCATGCATCACCTTCACTGATGAAGACCTGCAACTTGGATCAGCAAACCACAATCGACCCTTAAATGTTAAAGGGTTTATTGGTGATACATCTCTCAATCGGATCCTCCTAGACTGTGGTTCATCCGTAAATATACTCCCTTTAAACACTCTTTTGGCCATAGGGCTCAGTCCTCAACAATTGTCACCCTCAATAATGACAATTCAAGGGTTTAATCAAGTGGGACAGAGAGTTCTCGGGACGATTGGATTGAAGATGGAAATATGAGAGTTATACTCTGATGCCATTTTCCACATGATTGATGCTGACACTTCATATAATGCTCTCCTTGGGCGTCATTGGCTTCATACCTATGGGGTGATACCCTCAACACTCCATCGATATTTCAAGTTTAGCAAGGATGGAGAGGCTATAAAGGTCACAAGAGACCCAAACCCATTTCATGGTGAAGAAGTTAATTATGTTGATGCTAAATTCTACAAGTCAAAGAATTTAATTTCTTCCTTTTCCTCTAAAAGTTCAAAACAAGAAGTTAAAGGGGGCAATATAAAGAAAAAGGTTGGATCTTTGCAATCCAAAACACCTCAAGTTAAGATAACTCTCCCCCCTAATGAACAAGAGGTACATGAAGACGAAAGCTCAAAAGTTGCTTCATAGCCCAAGATGACTTTCAAGTATACACCTAAAAGTCAAAGACAACATGGGAAAAAAGCGTTGAAATCAATTCAAGATACCATTACAGTGCTTACCACAAGTTACACAAGTCACCTTCAAAGAATTGATCAGTCTATTCCTAATACTTAGCTCATTGTGTCAACAACAATTAGAGCTAGAAGAGGAATAAACAAGAATGTGGTAATTCGAAGAAATGCACCATTGTCTTCGAAATCTCGGAAGGATAATGCAAAAAATATGATGATTTTGCTCAAAAATGATATCGAAAAGCCAATAGACTTGCATGAAGTCCCTGTTACTGAAGCAATTTCTTCTGAATTGCAAGTCTTCACAACCCGAGAGCAAGCCATCCTTGGCAATGATCAATATGAAGAAACATTCAATCAAGGGGTACATCGAGTGTCAGTCTTTCAAAGAATTGGCCCCCCTTCAATTCCAAACCCAAAAAGAAAGTGGAAGCATTCTTCCAAGAAAAGCAAGCCACGCAAGGTCATCTTCAAAAGGTCCAAACATAACCAACAATCTGATGATGTAGAGGCGACTGAACAAGTCTATTGCACCTTCATTGATGAAAATTCCATAGAGGATTCATCCAATCAAGAGGAATCTCTTGACGGTCCATCAATGGAACGTGAAGAACCAGTTGAACTCCTAAATGAATTCCAACCTGCGCCTTCGCAAATTGAAGATGGAGGCCAAGCCACTATAGATGACTTGCTTGAAATAAACTTGGGAACTCTTGATGACCCCAAGCCTATCTTTGTCAGTGCCCAGTTGACTCAAGAAGATTTGGCACAATATGAAAGCCTCCTTAGAAAATATCGAGATGTATTCTCTTGGAGATATCAAGACATGTCGGGATTGGATCCAGAAATAACAGTACACAGACTAGAAGTTTCCAATAAAAAACGACCTATGAAGAAGGCTCAACGGTGTTTTTGACCAGAGTTGGGAGTTCAAATTGAAGCTGGAATTGATAAGTTGATCAGTGCTGGTTTTATATGAGAAGTTAAATATCCCACTTGGCTCGCAAACATCGTTCCAGTGAAAAAGAAGAGTGGACAAGTGCGAATCTGTATAGATTTCAGAGATCTAAATGATGTTTGTCCAAAAGATGAGTTTCCTCTACCAATCACTGAATTATTGGTAGATGCAACAACTGGATTCAGTGCATTGTCCTTTATGGACAATTTCTCAGGTTATAACTAGATTAAGATGGCACTTAAGGATGAAGAACTCACTGCTTTCCGCACACTAAAGGGAATATATTGTTATATGGTAATGCCTTTGGGTTGAAAAATGCAGGAGCCACCTATCAAAGAGCCATGACAAACATCTTTGATGACATGCTCCACAATACTATTGAATGCTATGTCGATAACCTTGTTGTCAAAACCAAGGAAAGAGAGAATCATCTCGATGACCTTAAAAGAGTTTTTGGCAGGCTTCTAAGACATCAATTGAAGATAAACCCTTTGAAATGTGCATTTGGGGTAACATTAGGAAAGTTCCTCGGCTTCGTTGTTCGACATAGAGGAATTGAGGTTGATCCCACCAAAATCAAGGCTATTATTGAAATGCCACCTCCTCGTAATTTACGTGAGTTGCGTGGACTACAAGGGAGGCTTGAATGTATAAGGAGGTTTATCTCTAATTTATCTTGAGGTGCAAACCCTTTTCCAAATTGATGAAAAAGGATACATCATTTGTGTGGGATCAACCATGTCAAAATGCTTTTGATAGCATAAAGCAATATTTATTAAGGCCACCGGTCTTAGCAGCTCCTGTTAAAGGAAAACCTCTGGTACTATATATCGCAACATTGGAAAATTCCTTAGGAGCTTTGCTTGCTCAAAAAAATGATGATGGAAAAGAAAATACCTTATATTATTTGAGTTGAACTCTAGTGGGGGCAGAACATAATTACTCCCCCATAGAAAAGACTTGTTTGCTTCTTATCTTCACTGTTCAGAAGTTGCAACACTATTTATTGGCACATTCTATCCCCTGATATCAGAGGCGGATCCTCTTAATTATTTGATGTCCCGACCTATATTATCTGGGCGATTAGCAAAACGGTCTCTACTTTTATCTGAGTTTGAGATTTTCAGCGCATCCAACTCTCGATGATTCTGAATTATCAATGTCATTACCAAATGAGGAGGTTTTGTATGTAGAGACATCTAAACCCTGGAAGCTCTATTTTGATGGTGCCTCAAGAAAACGAGGAGTGGGTGCAGGTGTTGTCTTTATTACACCTTTTGGTGGTTTGATACGATATTCATTCTCCCTCCTTAAGCTTTGCTCAAAAAATGTGGCTGAATATGAAGCATTAACCATTGCTTTGGAGATAGCTTACGAGATGAATATTGATAATTTGAGGGTGTATGGTGACTCTCAATTGATCATTAAGCAACTAAATGGTCAATATGAAGTAAGAAATGAGAATTTAGTCCCTTACCATCAAAGGGGTAATGATTTGATATCTCAATTCACAAACATCCGAATTGATCATGTACCACGATCAGAAAATGATAAAGCTGATGCCTTGGTTAACTTAGCCACATCATTAACTCTTCCAAAACAAAGAGAATTGCAAATTACTGTAGTGGAGCGTCATATCCTTCCACCAATACAAGAATGTCTGGAGGAAATCACAACTGTGAATATGGTCACAGTCTGTCAAATTGAAGAGGATACAGAGTAGCGTTAGCCTATTGTCGACTATTTGCAACATGGGAGGTTGCCAGCTGACTTGAGAAAAAGGGTCGATGTGAGACGACGAGCCCTCGCTTCACAATTTCAGATCACGTATTATATAGGCGATCCTTTGATGGAATCCTATTAAGGTGTCCGTCAACCATTGTTAGCAAAACGCCATTTTTTTTGAAAAAAAACGTGTTTAGTTGTTTTGACGTTAAAAACTCTGTTTAAAACGGAATGTAAGCAAAAAAACGCGTTATTTTATAGACAACGTTTAAAATTCGTTTTTTATTTTGTTGAAAAAAACGTAATTAAAAAAGTTAAATCTTTTTGTAATAAAGTTAAAGTACCCTTAAAATAGTAAAAAGTAGTAAAGTTAACCAAAAAAAAAGTTGTCTCCCAAACTACTTTTATTTATTATTTTTTTTACCTACTCTTCTACTGTATTAGTTTTGAATATAATACATTTAAGATTTTATTAGTTAAACATGCATATATATATATACACACACACACATGTATATACACAGTTTTTTGAATTCGGTTTTTTGAACAAGATACGTATTAAACATGAATTATTTATTAAAAGTATTTTTTACGTTTCCGTTTTTTTGACTATGGTTTTTAAAATCAAAATCGTATTAAACCCGAATTTTTTCTGTTCCATTTTTTGGATGTATCACGTTTTGCTAACAATGGTTGTGACATAGTCCTTGAGTGTTTGTAACCGAGCATATTAAAGATCAAGAGTTGCGGATTCAAGGAAGACCAAGCTACAACAAGGCATCTATCTGAATTAGTCCCCTATTCAAAGGTATAAACACACATGCATTAGATATCCCCTAGAAACACATTATTCATTGTATATTGACTTGTTTCAAGGGAGCTTGCAGTAAACTTACTAGTTGAGGTACACTCCGCGATCCTTGGCTATCTAGATGCGAGTTCGGACAGCCAAAGATTTCCCACGGATGGTCGATAGTATTCGTGGATGGACCTTGGGAAAAATGGCCATAGAATTGTGAAATTAGGCTTTCCCAGGGGCACCAGTTGACCGACCAAGTGTCCTGTTAGTCTCCGACTGATTGGTTCCTGTGCCGGTCACATAGAAGACCATACTGGTCTGTGCGATTTGCACGTGCCCGGTTGACCAGCCAGAGCATCTGATCGAACCCCGATCGATTGGATAGCTCACCGGTTGCTCTAAACCCTTGGTGGATTTTAGAAACCCTGAGCTCTACCGACCGATTGACTGAAAGGTCCGGTCGACCGGCAGCTTGAAGGGTCAATCGGTTTGGTTTTTCCATTCGACCGGTTAGTTTGAATTTCAAATTTAACTTAAGTCGGTGGAGCCACTGATCGACCGGCCAGTTTGACCGATAGACCAGTGGACGCGAGTTTCACAAACTCTATAAAGTATAGTTGTGGATTTAAACGTGAGAGGACCTGCACAAAATTTCATCTAAGCCCTAGATCTAGATCTGAGAGCTCTTTGCTCTTCTTTAGGCTAGATAAATTCTCTCCTTCCATCTTCTTCCCATTCATAATGGAATTGGCATTCTATGTCAACTAATTTGAAGAAGAAGGATTGAGATCCAAGCCCTTACCCTTTGTTGTGTTGCATTGAAGATCATATCACACACACACACACACACACACACACACACACACACACATCTAGGGTTGTAAGGCCCTTGTCTCCGTCAAGCATCAACAACGATATCCGAGGCGAAAAGGAGCGAGGAATGTGAGCATGAAACGGGGATTCAAGCTCACAACGAACAATCTTCGCTTGGGGTAAAATCTCATAGAAGTTGTCATTTTACTATTTTTAATTTAGGTTAAAAATTGTAATGGTTCGAGGTTTTCGTGAAACCTTGGGGTTAGGGGTTAGCCATGAAACCTCGTGGTGGTTGGAGGTTGACCGGGAAACCTCATGGTGGTTGGAGGTTAGTTGGGAAACCTCGTAGTGGTTTTTGGGTGAACCATTGAAACCTTTGTAACCGCTTGGAGAATGCCGGTAAATTCTTCGTACGGTTGGAGGTGAGCCGTAGTGAACAAAACCTACCAAGTGAAATCCTTGAGACCCACGAGTGGTATCTTAAGGGAGTGGACTATGGACTAGGCCGAGGTGCCGAATCATTATAAATCCCATATGTTGATTAGTTTGCTTTTGTACTTTATTTCCATATATTTGTATACATAACTATCAACATATGTGAGATATTGTTTTCAATTTCCCCGTAATAGTTAAAACAACTAGCATAATTAAATATGTTACAAAAATGGTCCAAATAATTCCGCATATCGCCGTAAAACCTATTCACTCCCCTCTAGGTAATTACTACATGCACTTCAATTGGTATCAAAGCTTCGTGCTCGAATATAAGGTCTAACGACCTCGAGTTGATCCTTAGTAATGTCCAAATTTGAGGGACAATCAGTCAATAGACCGCTGTTCTTCGATGGGTCAAATTACGTCCATTGGAAAGCAAAAATGAAGACATTTTTGCGGTCTATTGATGACACGGTTCTACTTGCGATAAGTAGACGTAGTCTCTTCCCACCAAAGACGTTAAGTTGGATGGGATAAAGAGACATATAGATCTCGACGATGATAAATGGTTCGAAGCGAATAAAAGAAAGAGCTCAGTTGATGCCAAAGCTCTCAATGCGATCACATGTGCAATATCTTTTGATGAATATTGAAGTTTGCATGTGCTTGAACGCTAAGAAAGCATGGGACATTCTAGAGATGACCCATGAGGGGACCACCATAGTCAAGATCTAAACTCCAACTTCTCACCACCCGTTTTAAAAATATCAACATGGAAGATGGTGAAATGTTCATGGACTTCTATGCCAAGCTCAATAACATAGTTATGTCCATGTGGGGGTTAGGTGAACCTGTTCCGGATTCTAAGATTTGTAGAAAAATCCTAAGATCCCTTCTGGAACGATTCATAACAAAGGTTACCTCCATTGAGGAGTGTAAGGATATTGACCTCCTAAAAGTTGAAGAACTTGTAGAAACCCTCCAAACCTTCGAGTTGCACTTTGAGATATCTTCTAAAGGGAAGTTGATTGCCATAGCTTCTTCGAGCTCACATGAAAAAGAAAAGAAAAATGAATTTGTGAGTCGTGAAGAAGAGGACCTAGCCTTATTGGCTAAAAGGTTTCTAAGGCACGTCTCTAAAAGAAGAGAGGGTGCAACCAAATAGGGTAAATTTTTTGAAAATCCCTACCCTAAATATAATCCTAGGGAAGTGTCAAAAGAAACCTAGTGCTATACCTGTAAAGGGTATGGACACATAGCTGCTAGTTGCCCATTTAAAAGTAAGTCTAATAGTAGGGCAATGGCTGCTAACACTTGGGTGGAATCATCCGAATCTGGGTCAGAATCAACTACCTCAGATAGAGATGATGATTTAGCCATGTTAATGGTTAGGACTCCCAGGTCTCCTCCAAAGGATTCTATTCCTATTATAAGATCTATACAAGAGAATCCATATGAGGAGACCACAAATAAGTTGTCCGAGGGCAGTGTTCTTCAAAGCAACTTAGTGTTAGAAAATTTCATATCTAAAAGCTCTAAGTTAATGGCTGAGTTTAGATAACTCTACATGTCCTCGGATGAGATGGGTCTTGACTCTATGAGTCAGATTCATGCCAAACCTGACTCTATCACTGTGATTGAGTTAGGTGAGTCTTCATCCGACAGTCTTACCTCTAGCACTTCTAGGACTGAAATTGACACTTTTGGTGACTCCGCACTTACACCTTGTGTGTAGTCTTACTCGCACATGGATGAACACAACCCTCAAGGACAAAGGAAAAAGTGTAAATACCTCCTCCTTAGTAGCCCCTTCCTCAACTAATGTATATAAATCGTTTAGTAAGGGTAATTCTAAGAAGAAGTGAGCTAGGAGAAAGAACTCTCCTAGTGGGACTTCTATCCCACGTATGGACTAATCATGATAGAAAATCTAAAGTATTTGTTCACACAAGGGAAAGTAAGACGAACCTACCTAGGTGGTACCTAGATAGTGGGGCCTCTAGACATATGTCTGGAGACAGATCCTCCTTCACCACCTTTGAATATCTCATAGAAGGATTTGCGTCTTATGATGATGGTAGTCGGTCGCAAATCACTGGTAGGGGATCCGCTAAAATTTCTAAAAATCCTACCATTGATGATGTCCTGCACATAGAAGGTTTGAAACATAATCTTCTAAGTGTGTCACAACTTTGTGCCTGTGGACATACAGTGATCTTCAAACATGGTTGCGGTAAGATCATTGAACAGTCTGGGAAGATTGTCATGAAAGGTCTTAAACTGCAGACCATTGCTATGTAGTAAAAGAAGGGACTTCCAACTCTCCTTTTACCTATGACATAACTTCTGCCCCTGAAGGAGAAAATTCTATTAGAATATCTCGTAATCGTTCAAAAGATGTTATGTTCTCTTATTGTGGAAGGAAAGGAAATCTTGCGGCAAAATGCAAGGTGAAACTTCATGGTGCTGTTGTCTCCAATAAATTCAAATATATGGAGAAAAAGACAGTAATAACTGACCCTCTGAATTGTACAGTTCCATTCAATAAGGGCAAGTCCTCTGTCTTTCAAGATCCCAACTCTACTACCATTAACCTTAAACGTTCAAAGGAATTGTTCTTCCTGATCCATTAGATGAACGAGGACTTCAAATTTAAGAAGGCAATAGAGGGAAGCAGGTCTGGAATGCCACCTAGACCTACTTCAAGTCCTACTCTGAGGGCCCCCAAGGAGTAATCTCCTCGGCGGGTATCACATTTGAAGGTGTTGTTTAAATTTGATATCCTAAACACCTGAGTATGTGATAATTGAACTATGTGTGCACATGGTATTTCCTCAAAATCATATTTGTGTGTATACATTTAGTTCAATCTGTGTATCTTGTGCAGTTTTAATTCATATCATTAGGATTTGCACAATTTACAGTGGCTTATGAGTGTTTTTGTAAAATTGGAATTTTCTTTGAATTTTTTAAATTTATTTAAAACATTATGGGGTTTTTCAGTGCCCAATCGACTGTTCACTTTGACCGGTCAACCGGGCAGCGCATGAATTCTATTTTTCGTGTCACCTTAGACTTCCCTTAGGCTATCCCACTCGTTTCTTCTCTCAAGGGTTTTTTCTCTTCTTCCTTGTTGTCCCCTTGATTCCTTCTCAAGGTTTCCTTGCTTCAAAAGAGATTCAAGTAAGTATTTTGTTGTATTTTTCGATTTCTAGATTTGGTTTTTCAAGATTATATGTTTGTATGCTCACATTTGTGATTTTTGTGTGTTATTTGACATCATTTTTAGGTTGTATCCTCTGTTCCTTATAGCCTATAGGATCTTTAGGTCCCTTCTGTTTTCCTTGTTTATTTATCAGTTTCTCTGTATAGTTCTGTCCAGTGTGGTATTTGCCTTCACAAAATCATGCCTTTTAAGTCCAGGGCAAAGAAACAACCTCGTAGAGGTGAGGCTACTTCTTCAGCCCCACCTGATCCTGAGAAGATCCCGTCTCCCGAGCATGTTCCTATCATGCGCCTGAGAATGAACAACAAGAAAGTGGTCGCTGAGCGACACACTATTATCCGAGATGTGTTTGACCATGGTATTCTACCTATTCTTGAGATCATCTTCTGGACTAATATATTGAATTGAGGAGGAGACACCTACCCAGACTTGGTAAAGGAATTCTTGAGCCACATCTCGACCTGGAGAATGGATCCCCTCAGTTATGATATCATTTGGGATGGGCGGCTAACAACTATTACCCCATTGACCATTTTCAATATGATTTCTGTCCCTCTCTCGCTTGTCCATGAGTCCATTGAAGAGTTAGACTCAGACCACCTGACTACAGCTATCATCTTTCTTTGTGGGTCTAATGTAGAACTCAATGATGATAGAACTCTCAAAGTCTCTCTACTTCGTCCCATGTATAGGATACTTCATCATATTTTTACATCTAACGTTTATCCTAGACGTGGAAACAAATCAGAATTATCTCAGTATATGATATTTGTTCTTTATCATGTTGTAAGTGGTAATCCTATTTGTTTGCCTTCCTTCATCTGCAAAACAATCATTCTATCTTTATTTGCTTCATGCACCAATGCGTGTCCTTTCGGCTTTTTAATTACTGAGTTAGGAAAGTCCATAGGAATGATTGTTCCTCCTGATGCTGTTATTGAAAAGTCCATTCCGTTTTCTAAGTCAAATCTGGTCCTAATGGATCTCAAGCCTATGGGTTTTCAAAGGAATGGCATGTTAGTGAATGAAGAGGAAGAAGATGAAGAAGATGAAGAAGAGGAGCCAAGAAGAGCTCCAGGTACTCCTGTACATGGTCAGCCTTCCGTCTCTCGTCTCTTCAACAGTGTAATGCTGTAGAAAATTGCAACTGATGTTGGAGAAATGCGACGTGAACAATCTCTAATGTGGAAGACACTGCGAAAGAACAAGAGGAGTCTTGCTAACCTCACCCTACGGTGTAGGACATTCGGCATGGAAATACCATCTCCACCCTTGAGCGATGCTGAGGAGTAGTTGGAAATTTCTCTTTTGTCTTCTCATTTGGGTTGTTTTAGTTGTTTTATATTTGAATTTCTGATGTAACTTTGTCACTTCTAAAAAACTGTTAAATTTATTCACTTAAGGCTTTAGGTTATTTTTCATTTAGTGACTACTTATGGATGGCATGTGAAATCTCAAATAGGACATGGTAAACTTGATGATTATATCTTGTTCTACTTGCCTAGTTTGTGATTTCTCATGTGTGTAGACTTTTTGTTTATCATGCATATTATTATGTCTTGTTTACACATCCCCTTGGTTGGACCGGTACACCATTCTTATCTTTATGGGATCCATCCTAGGCATGTATAGGCTATGTTTGGTTTGATAGTTAAATTTTGTATCATAGCTTATACTTGCTTGCATTAATCATATTTATGCTTTCATGCTTATCTTATATATGTGGTCTTTGTTGACTTGATTTGGATTAGATGGCACATTGGTGTGTATGCATATGGAAGTTTCATGCTGTGGCTAATAGTAAAATCTTCCTCATGCTTGTTCCGGTTTGTGTGAGTCTCTTGCCTATTGCATATCTTGATTAGACGCACACGGTGCATACACATGCCATCATGCTCGTCTTTTCCAAATCAAAGTCCCCATTGGGAGTTTGGCTTTAGGATACCTAATGAGGTTATTACAAACATTTACTATGTACTTATAGTTAAATCTTATCATGTACTATGTTTGTCATCCTGCATCTTTTATTGTATTGCTTATCATTTGTTGCATGTCCAGAGTTCAATAAAGGTTGTTATGGTTTTTATTGCATATTATATGGAACCAATCTTTATACCTCACCTTGTGTATACAATGACCTCACATAATTGCTTGTGGTAAGTATACATGAGTGTGTGTTTGGCTTAGGTTGAGTTCATCCCTTTTGGGTTGGAGTGCCCCAAGCTGGCAAATACATTATGTTTGGCTTGGGTTGAGTTCATCCCTTTTGGGTTGGAGTGCCCCAAGTTTGCAAACATAGTGTGGTTGCTTGATAGCAAACACACCTTGTGGAGTTGACTCATCTCATTGTATAGTAGTTACCAAGTTGGTTAGAACTCATCTTAATGGATGGATCAAGATAAAATGCAATCTTAATTGGGATTTCCCCCAAATTTGTATATTCTTTGTCTATTTCTGACAAAAAGGGGGAGATCTAGATACTCCATCCATGGTACATATTTGCTTGCAGGTACACTCTTATTCTTCTGCAAGTATGTCCAAGTATAAGGGAGTTAAAGTAAAAGCTGAGGGGGAGCACAGAGCGTTGTTTTGTTATTAGTCTCTTGCATCTCAGTTTTTGTCTATGAGTTGAATCGAGTTGTAATTCTTATTTTTATTTAATTCATAGAAGTCTTGTATGCGTGTTGTACTAGGATAGGTGTTTTTTTTTTTCACAAATTGGCAAAGGAGGAGATTGTAAATTTCATAGGATTTTTCATAGAAGTTCTTTGGGTTTGTCAATGTTGTGACATAGTCCTTGAGTATCTGTAACCGAGCATATTGAAGACCAAAAGTTACAGATTCAAGGAAGACCAAGCTACAATGAGACATCTATCTGAATTGGTCCCCTATCCAAAGGTTTAAGCACACATGCACTAGACAGCCCATAGAAACATACTATTCATTGTATATTGACTTGTTTCAAGGGAGCTTGGAGTAACCTTACAAGTTGAGGTACACTCTGCAATCCTTGGTCATCTGGATGCTAGTCTGGACAGCCAAAGATTACCCATGGATGGTCGATACCATTCGTGGATGGACCTTGGGAAAAATGACCATAGAATGGTGAAATTTGGCTTTCCCAGGGGCACCGATTGACCCACCATGTGTCTGGTCGACCGAACAGGGTGTTCGGTTGGTCTCCGACTGATTGGTCCCTGTGCCGGTTGTATAGCAGATCAGTATTGGTCTGTGCGATCTGCACGTGCCCAGTTGACCAGCCAAGTTGCCCGGTTGACTGGCTAGAGCATTCGATCGAACCTCGATCGATCGGATAGCTCACCGGTTGCTCCAACCCTAAGTCGGTTTTGGAAACCCTAAGCGCTACTGGTCGACCGACTGAAAGGTCCAGTCGAGCGGCTCGAACGGTCGAGTTTTGGTCTTTCCATCTGATCGATTAGTTTGAATTTCAAATTTAAGTTGGTGGAGCCACTGGTCAACCGGCTAGTTTGACCGATTGACCGGTGGACTCGAGATTCACAAACTTTATAAATTAGAGTTGTGCATCTAAACGTGAGAGGACCCGCACAGAATTTCTCCCAAACCCTTGATCTAGATCTGAGAGCTTTTTCCTCTCCTTTATGCTAGAGAATCCTCTCCTTTCATTTTCTTCCTATTCATAATGGAATTGACATTCTATGCCAACTAATTTGAAGAAGAAGGATTGAGATCTAAGTCCTTATCCTTTGTTGTGTTGCATTGAAGATCATATCACACACACTCTTTCAAGTGTCAACGACAACATCCAAGGTGAAAAGGAGCGAGGAACGTGAGCGCGAAATGGGGATTCAAGCTCACAACGGACGATCTTCACTTGGGGTAAAATCTCATAGAAGTTATCATTTTACTGTTTTTAATTTAGGTTAAAAACTGTAACGACTTGAGGTTTCCATGAAACTGTGGGATTAGGGGTTAGCTGTGAAACCTCGTAGTGGTTGGAGGTTAGCCGGGAAACCTCATGGTGGTTGGAGGTTAGCCAGGATACCTCGTAGTGGTTTTTGGGTGAGCCATTGAAACCCTTGTAATCGCTTGGAGAATGCTGTTAAATTCTTCGTACGGTTTGAGATGAGCCATAGTGAACAAAACCTATGAAGTGAAATCCTTGAGACCCACGGGTGGTAACTCAAGGGAGTGGACTAGGCTGGGGTGCCAAACCAATAGAAATCCCATGTGTTGATTGGTTTGCATTTGTACTTTATTTCCATATATTTGTATGGATAACTATCAACATATGTGAGATAGTGTTTTCAATTTCCTCGTAATTGTTAAAACAATTAGCATAATTAAATAGGTTATAAAAAGGGCCCAAATAATTCCGCATATCGGCATAAAACCTAGTCACCCCCCTCTAGGTAATTACTACGTGCACTTTCAGAGGGGTGTTTTGCTCTAATCCTCGCCATGCTTAACTTAGTGAAGCCATTCAAAGTACAAATTGATGCCTCAGACTTTGCCTTGGGTAGGGTATTACTTTAAAATGTACATCTAGTGGCCTACAAAATTCACAAGTTGAATGACACAGAAATAAGGTACACGACACAAGAAAAGGAGTTATTGGTTGTGGTTCACTATCCTCAAGTGTAGAGACATTACTTATTCTGCTCAAAGTTCATAGTGAAGATGGAAAATGTGGCTGGGAGCCACGTCCTCACCCAGCCAAAGATTACAACTAAACAAGCTCGATGGCAAGAGTTCTTGGTAGAATTTAACTATGAACTCAAGTACAAGGCTGGAGTACCAACCAAGTCGCTGATGCACTAGGCCGAAAAATCGAGCTTCCAGTGATGGCACAAGTAACACACTTAACTATCATCAAGGTGATTAATAACTTTTAGGAGCACATCAAATAACATCTCCACAAGGACCCCATGGCGACTGCTATAATGTAGCTAACCAATGATGGCAAGACGTGTCGCTTTTGGATGGAAGATAATCTCTTGCTCACTCATGGTGGGCATTTATATGTGCCAAGGGTGGGAGAACTATGAAAGGTGTTCTTAAGGGAGTTCTATGATACCCTATGTGCTAGCCATCCTAGTTAGAAATGAACTTTGGCATTGTTGAAACAGGGCTATTTATTGTCCCAACATGAAGGATGATCTAGTGGACTACACAAGGACCTGTCTCGTCTGCTAGCAAGATAAAAACGAAGGACAGAAGATGGCAAAGTTGCTGGAACCATTGCCAATACCTACAAGACCATGGGAGAGTGTGTCAATAGACTTTATTACAAGCCTACCTGTCACGAACTAAACCTGGAAATCTCAAAGGAGTCTCCAAATTTAAGCCGTAACTCTCACCCCATATCCCTATGGGAGTGGAAAACAATTTTCATAGCATAAGCAGAAGTAAATTCAATAGTTCTAATAAATGATTAAGTAAAAAATTACAAATCTAGTCTTTTACATAAATTTGAATAAAAATCTTGTCATGACCCAAACCAGGAATTCCCAATTTTGAGATTTTCAGGCTTAAGTCACAACCTTCACCCCATATTTCTACTGGAATGGATAGCATTGGTCAAAACATAAGCGGAAGCAAATAACATGTTCTAGTAAGATATAAGTAACTAAAATAAGATAACTAATCTATTACAAGGTTAACAAGAGAAAATCTAACTCTTATACAATCCTACACTTGGTACGGTTGATCTATACCCCAAACCCAGACTCTCTCTGCACGAACAAGCTCCAAGACATGAAAAGTATAATTCAACATACATAAGCTGGAAAGCCCAAATGAGTAAACTCTCAGTGCAAGATGCTTACTCATACCCCCAACATTATGAGAAAAACACATAATACGTATATGATGATAATATCTGTGATGTGATCGATATGCGTCTGTGCATAAGGTAATAAAGTGAAAATCAACAGATATGGCACAAAGTGCATTTCTCTCCCAACCTCACAAGGTATTAATTTAGGGTCCACATCATAATTATCCGTATGCCTAATTCTATATGGAAATTAGGCCAAGTGTTTCATACACGAGACACTCATACTAATATCTACAAAGATATGCAATGCAAATGAAAATGCAACGCTATATGGAAGGTGAAATATAGTAAGTTTCAACGTGATCCCAAATCTCTATCCGGGGTGTCCCAACGACCTGGATTCACCCCAGGATGTTCTAGCGACCTGAAATCATCCCCCGTCGTAATGACGTAGAGGATTGGATTCATTCTATGTGTACAACATAGTATTAAGGGCTTTCAACCTAAGAGTCACAATCGCCCCACCTTATTTTTGATCATGGGCCACTGGCCAAGACTTGCACCTCACAGAGTCACAATCCAACAAAAGGGTACTATGGTCTCACTATCTCCCATGCTTACACCAACGTGCGGATCCTTGGGATAGTTCACCATCTTCCCAGTTTACACCAACGTGCAGATCCTGGGGTAGCCATCACCTCAAGACTGTAGAGGCCTTCCCAATGTGGGTTTCTCTCTCAACTTGGATGTAACAATAGGGTCCTCTCATAGGACAATCATGGTAATCAAGTCAATATCTCAACTGTTAGTCTAAACTCGAGGTATCACATGGGGTGTTAGACTAGGCTATCACAACCGGATGGTCTGTATGCGACTCATCACATTCACATCCTTTAAATTAATACAACACATAATGCAGCATAGACATATATTCAAATCATCAAGCATATTGGCAGAATCCCATAATTCTACTCTACAAGGCACAAAAGTATATAAAATGCATACTAAGTATAGGTATCAGATTATCTAGCATAGGCCACAAAATGAAAACAAATAGGAAAGGCTACAAGCAACCACCCTAGAGTAACACACGTATTACAAACAAGTTGTCACCGAGATTGGGCAAGTCCACAAACTTCGAGAGTGTATAAATACACTATGGTAAAGGTATCACAGATGTCCAAGGTCAAATACCCAGACAAAAGGGCCAGTTTGGGGTCTCGGTGAGGTCACAATGAGGTCTTGGCGAATCGAGGAAGGGTTCGACTGGGTCGTCGGTAAACCAGGTTGGTCTCGGCGGGGTCTCGGCACACCGAAAAAGGGGTTGGCGGCCTATCCAGTAAGGTAGAGGGGTCCTCTATCATTCGGCAGACTGGCTCGGCTAACCGAGGTGATCGTCGAGGGGCTTTCAGCGAACCAAGGGAGGTCGCCGAAACTCAAAATTTAGTTACTGAGATATTCGGTGTACTCTTCGGCGAGCCAAGGAGGTTGCTGAAGCTCGAGGTTAGGAAAATCTGGAGTATTTCAGGGTGAGGTTTCACTCCAAACAAGCCAATTCTTGAAGGAGGCTACATAAGTGGTTTCCTAAGTCGAGGAAACACCCTTTAAGGGCATTAGCATAATCTTCACAAATCTAAGACCTAGATTCTAGACTCTAGCGAGTCGTTCTCATATAGTCGCCCATTAGGGATTCTCAATAATAAGGGATATGATCCCGCAAGCACAATTATCGCTAATCAAACACATGGAGGAGAAGAATACAATCACCCAAGGTTTCCTCCATTCTCACAATATTGAAAACATGAATAAGCAACACAAGAGTTGAGGAGATACTCAACTTGGGGGCGGTCAGGTCGTAACCGAAATAGCTCCACTATGCCGGGTCGAGTCCGTTGCGCATCCGGGAGTTGAAGTCTTCCTTCAACCTTGTTCTTTATCTTCTCACAATGCTCCAGAGAGAAAAAGAGGGAGAGAGAATGATGAAAAGAGGTTTAATGGGCTAAGGGTTGAATTTATAGGCTGATGGCAAACTCGTAATATTAAACAGCCATAAGGACTAAACCAGTTTCTTGCCCTATAATCTCTGATTAACTTCCTAATTAACTTCTGATTGCATGATCACATCTAAGGTTAGCAACTGAGTATACTAAGTCGTTAAAACTAGTCATTTTATTATTAATCAATTTTATCTCGTATTTATCGGCTAAATCTAGTTATCTAACCCGTATTGTTTCCGAAGTCTATCTGGTTAACCTGATCAGTTCTAGTTGATTTAAGTGTTCTTAAAATATTTTATAGGATTAAGAATCTACAGGTTTTAAATCATGGATTAATAATGAGATTAAATCATTAATTTAACAAATTACTAATTTACCCTTAAGGTTTTAAGTTATAGTTTTAAGATTATTCAGGTCGTTACAAACGTCTACTTCTAATACATTAGCCCTACCATCTAAATCTCTATTTCTCTAATCCCTTGTCCAAAGCTCTCCTTTTATGTACTAGCTTCAATCCTAAAAAATATAAATCAACAAACATTAGCTAGAAAGCCCGGATGAGTAGTCCTTCAAGGCAAGGTATTTACTCATATTCCAATGTTATGAGAAACATATTAAATAATATAAGTGATGATAATAAATTTTGTAATATATATGATTAAAGAAGAATATGAACAGAAATCAAACAATAGATTATTCTCTCCCAAATCTCACCTTGGTATATGAATCAATGGTTAATAATAAGAATTCAAGTGCCTTGTTCTATATGCAAATTAGATCAAGTGTATCATACACAAGATACTCAAAATAATATCAACAAAGAATATGATAATGCAAGGGTACTGTTAAGTATGCAAATATAGTAATTTCCCACATGACCGATCCTTCCTTGACCAAGATGTCTTAACAAACCATCCCCCCATACAGGGCCACTCTCAAAGATAAGATATTCTATGTGCACAACATAGTTTTAAGGGACTTTGACCTAAATGGCACAATTCCCCCACTTATTTGTGATCAATGATAAATATCCAAGGCATCACCGATGTGAAATCTCCTCAGGGAATCATACATATTTAAGTCATAACTCAAAGGAGTCTCCAAATTTAAGTCGTAACTCTCACCTATTTGCTGTAGGATTTCTTCTATGCTTGCTTCTTCTTCTTCCTTGGGATTTTCTGGGGTTCTTCTCCTACTCTAGGTGTTCTCCACGAAATTTAGTGTTTTCATTGTGTTTGATTCACTTCGTTACTTCTCCATTTATAGATTTCTAGAGCTAAGGTGGGAGATTTTAGAAACTGCTAAATTGGTGATTTGGGTTGCTATTTCTTTTAAGAATTCAGATTCTAAGTTTCTAATTATTTTACTAGGCTTCTAGAGGTTTTATTTTTAGTTTGTCTTAGGTCCTATGCAATCTCCTAACCTTCTAATTGAATTGTCTTACTAATTTGATCTGGTATCTATTTTTAATGTATATGCCTAGTCATCAAGTCAATAATGCTGGCCAAGTCAAAATATGTTGATCAGTCTAGTTTTAGCTACTTATTGGGATTTCAAAATTAGCCTATTATACTATAGTTTTTATGTTTATTTATTTATAGATTAATATTATTGATTTATTAGTTTATAATTTTAGGATCGTTACCAAATTACTATTTTACCCTTTTAATTTTAAATTAAGTCTTTTGAATTTTTTCAGGTGCTCACACTACCATAAGCGGGGGATACGAGTTCGTGATTATGGTAATAGACCGCTTCTCTAAATATGCCACGTTCATTCCAACACCCTCCTATTTCAGAGTGGAAGAGACAACATATCCATTCTTTAACATTTGGTAAAATGTTGGGCTATGCCTGAAAATATAGTCAATGACAGAGACTCAAGATTCACAAGCCTCATCTAGTCATAATTGTTTAAGCTTTCTGGGTCACAACTTGACTATTTGTCTAGCTATCATCCTCAAACTGATGATCAGATGGAATGATTCAATTCTTTAAGTGAATAATTCTTGAGGCACTTTATAGATGTATCTATTGGATGTTGCCCAATTTCACATGAATGCTCAAAGGAGTTCAATTACTAACAAGATTCCCTTTGAGATAATTGCAAGACAACAGCCATTGTTGCCCCACACGGTAACTGAACGTTGTATTGGTCAATGCCCAAGAGCTATCAACTTCACCAAAGAATGAACAAGAAGTGCCGATGTAGCTCAAGTTTACTTGGAGAAAGTATCCAAGTATATGAAGAAGTAGGCTAAACAGGAGCATGGGCCAAGGTAGTTCAATGTTGGATACCTTGGACTTGCCTGAATCGTACCTAAGCAACATGGCTTCATCAGGGCAATCGACAAGCGTCTCTTGTGCAACTACGAAGGCCTCTTTCTCCTGATGACTCGAGTAGGCAAGGATGCATATAAGGTCGAGCTCCCATCTTGGATTGGTACACATCCTTTTTTCCATACGAGCTACTTGAAACCTTACAATGCTAATCAAAAGGACACAACTCGCAACATCCCGAGAAGGTCAGTAATGAATGTCGAGACACAAAAGTGGAAGGTGGTAGAGAAGATATTGGCTGATTGCGTAGCTACGACATCAACCAAGCCATAAAAGGAGTATCTAGTGAAGTAGAAGAGATTGGGGACGAGAAAATAAACTAGGAGTTAGCAAATATAAGGTCGAGCTCCCATTTTGGATTGGTATACATCCTTTCTTCCATGCGAGCTGCTTGAAACCTTGCCACGCTAATCAAAAGGACACAACTCGCAACATCCCGACAAGGCCAGTAATGAATGTCGAGACACAAAAGTGGTAGGTGGTAGAGAAAATATTGGTTGATCGCGTGGATACCACATTAACCAAGCCACAAAAGGAGTATCTAGTGAAGTAGAAGGGATTGGGGGCTGAAGAGATAAACTAGGAGTTTGCAAAATACTTACTACCATTTGCAAGCAAGGTTAAAGCATACATGAGGTTGAGGTTGAGGTGCACATGAGCACGGTCTACGAGGACATCGAACAAGTCAAGTTGAGTAGTCTTTCAAAGACATTTCATCTCCTATGGCCTATGATCTGTGACGTGCTATTGCCTATATATGTTGTAAATAGTGTAAAATTGTTGGTGGTACATCTGCAGCACTTGCAAATAACGAAATATAAATAGCTATGTAAGAAGGTTGTTTTATTAGTGGGGCCGGTGAGGAGGGTTGTGTACATACTATGGTTGTCCTGTGTTCGTGTCTTAGTCCTCACGAGTCCAAAGGAAAAATTGGCTCGTGAAAATTCCACCTGTAACTCAAGATAAGTCAATATGACTGCACCGCAGAGAGCATGTTTCCTCCTACCAATAGGCTAAATGCTTAGCATCCTCCTTAAGGGAGATAGGTAAAGAGTGGTTGCCTAAGATAAGGTGCTGTAGGTGTGGATACCAAGCACTCCTCTCACATTGTAACCCTTTTATATTTGTGTTTTCCATCAATAAAAGTCATTTTTGGTTGCCTCACGAGTTTACATTGGTTGCCTAATTGCTCTTAGTTGCTTGCCAACACAAGCATCATTCAAAACAACAAAAGTCCACTTTAGGCTAATCCGCATGGCCATCTTTGCACGAAAGAGGCCGCACGAATCCAAGTCAAGGAAATAGGCTCTGGACCGTGGCAACTGATAGATCAATTAGCACGAACCAACACGAAAGTGTCCATCATTTGAGGGAGAGTGGATCCTCTGTGATGGAATACGCCCTGTTCACATCAAAAGAGGGCAAAATAGTAATTTTGCCCTCACCTAATGTACTTTATGAGGAAAAAATTATTATTTTTCCCTCGTGTGTTTTTCACATCATATGCCCATCACAGGGCATGTTCATCACAGAGTATCCCCGTCCCATTTGAGGTGGGTTAGTGAGTGACCCGTTGATAAGCCATTATATTGTTTGGCTTGGTAGTTGGCGAATTAGGATTTTTGGGCTCAAGTTCTAATTGATTGGCTAAAAGTTTGCCTGACCATACGCTCATCTTTGCTCAGCTCACTTGACGCAAGATCAATACTATGCATATTTGCAAGGGTTCCAATTACACCCCTCATATTTTTAACAAATGCAGATACATTTTTTGTGTTTTTTGATATTTCACTTACCCTCTTATTAGTAACGTCATGCTAACGATGTTAACAGAGCAGGTTAATTTACCTTTTTAACCCTATTTTAAAAATTATATTTAAATAAAAGAAAACTAATTTTTATAGAACAAAATTATCCTTCTATCGTTTTAATCTTTGGAAATTGTTTTAGTAGACTAATAAAGTAATACAAATATAATTAAAATCCTATCAAAGAAGCATTGTTTTTTTTTTTTTTTTTTTAATATCTAAGTATCTGACTTTAGTTCAAGGGTAATATAATCCATAAATTTGAAAAACAATGAATGACATTAGCGCTTTCCGTTAGTTGATAAGATGGAAAGTTAATTGAGGGGTGGTATCTGAAATGTAACACAAACCTCAAGGGATATAAGTGAAATATCAAAAAACTTAGGAGGTGTATCTGCATTTGTCAAAAATGTAAGGGGGAACTCGTTTTGAGTTATACTTTTTCAGATTAAATTAAAGTTGGTCACGGTTTCTAAATTGTAATAAAAGTAGTTAAACTTTTTGAAAATGTTGTAAAACGAGTGGTCCTGCATTGTAGCAGAACCACTCCTTCCG
The DNA here is from genome assembly GCA_031762675.1 of Pachysandra terminalis. Classification (NCBI taxonomy): domain Eukaryota; kingdom Viridiplantae; phylum Streptophyta; class Magnoliopsida; order Buxales; family Buxaceae; genus Pachysandra; species Pachysandra terminalis. The sequence continues at coordinate 2,568 of JAUPMG010103238.1, read as the reverse complement.
AAAATGCCATTTCGCCATATTTTGAGTGTTTTTAAATACAATTTAAATTAGAGGGGAAATGCCCATTATGCCCCTTTTTATAAAACATCAAAATTGTCTTCTTCCCTCCTTTTTTTTGATCGAACGAAACCTTTTTCCCCTTCCTTCCATCTTCTCCATTCGTGTTCTTCCTCCTCAGTTCGTCATTTTCTTTGGGATTGAGGCATTGTCCTGCCTTCAGTTCATTTTCCCTCCTCCCTTTAGGTTTAATCTCCATTTCCTTCTCTACATTTTGTTTTCCATTGACCTTCTTGGGATCCCTGCGTTTTTTCTCTATTCTCCCTCATCAGTTCACGATCTTTCTATCTTTTGGATTTATTCATTCTTTGAATTGATTCGTTTGCAGTAGGCTTTTGTCCTTTGTTAGGATTTGATTGTTGAGGTTAGGGTATCGTTGGGTTCGGAGGTATTGTCCCTCTTAGAATATTCTGCTCAATCGATGGTTCTCGCTTTGCTTGACCTAGTTATCCATTTTAGGCTCAATCTAACCTAACCGAGGTATGGATTTTTTATAAATACGTTTTTTCTATGCAATTCTACAATTTTCGTTTTGTAATTGTAGTGTCTTGCTTCATTTATTTTTTTTTTCTTCATCGACGGTTCTTGCATTGCTTGACCTAGTTATCCATTTCAGGGTCAATCTAACCAAGGTATGCATTTATTTAAATATTATTTTTCTTTGCAATTCTAGTTTGTTTTGTTTCGTAATTGTAGGATCTATTTATATTCGAAACTTTTTATTTCCCTCTAAGCAAAGTTTTTTTTTTAATCAGTAATCAATTAACCAGTACATGACCTTAATTACTCCTTGACAGAGTTTCCACTGAAGTGAATGCTTGTGATCAATTAACCATTTTCTCTTCTTAGAAGCAACGTACTTTCTTTAATCAGTAATCAATTGACCTTTGTATGGCCTTAATATCATAATCCTCAAAGTTCTAAGGTTGCTATCTCATGCAATTGAGAAGGCCCAGTTATGTTCAATTAATGGTTATAATATATTTATATTTATTTTATCTGGTTTGTGGAATTTAGCATTGCATAAGTAGGCATTAGAGTACTATAATCTTATGATTTGAAAAGCATAAGTTACTACTAATTTTCCGATGATATTTTCTTATGATTTCGAAAGAACTTCCTAATATTATATTACTACTATAATATTAGAATTGTTCGTATTTGCATACAATTACAAATTGTATTTATTTGTTGTTGAATGTTAATTACTAGGATGGCTACGGTCAAAACACTTTTGTTCTATTGCTTCATCGATGGTGAGGTGGTATTGGACGATAGAGGAGAAGTAATGACGAATGAAGATGGGACCATTGCTTATAGAAATGGTCATGTCAATGCACTAGCTATTGATGAGAGGATACGATTGGATGAATTTTTATTCGTTGTTGAGCAAAAGCTTAACGTATCTATGGAGGGTAAGACTATTAAGTACACGACCTTGATATCAAGTCCATACAAAGGCTTAACGTATCTATGGAGGGGAAGACTATTAAGTACACGACCTTGATATCAAGGCACTAGTTATTGATGAGAGGATACGGTTGGGTGAATTTTGTGCTATTGCTTCATCAATGGTGAGGTGGTATTGGGCGATAGAGGAGAAGTAATGACGAATGAAGATGGGACCATTGTATAATGGTCGTGTCAATGCACTAGCTATTGATGAGAGGATACAGTTGGATGAATTTTTATTTGCTGTTAAGCAAAAGCTTAACGTATCTATGGAGGGGAAGACTATTAAGTACACGACCTTGATAGAAAATAGTATATTATTATCTATTTCTGATGAAGAAGATTTCAAGAATATTATCATTTTCAACGAATGATCAGTTAAGGTTTATATATTTGAAGACGAGGAGCCAGCGACAAACATCTTTACACCTCCAAGGTATTTAAATAGTCATCCATATCTTGGTTAAATATATGTATGTCAGAATGTTATATTAAAGTAATATATGAATGGTTGGTAGAAGTGTCTAAAATAATTTACAGTTAAATTATGATGTGAAAACAAATCCTAACATGTACGAGTGAAGTCAAAAATCTTATGACTATCATAGAAGCAATAAACTTAACTGGGGCATTTATTAGATATTTTCCAAATGCGATGACATATTATTGGTATATGTATTTTCCTCATTTAATTGAACTTCTATAGGCATGACGAAGATGTTTATTGTGGTACATCTAATACGGATGGCACTGAGACGAGATTTGTACCCACGCAGACAACCATTACAGACAGTGATCAAATAGGAACAGTTGCATAGGAATTTGTGTTGGGTGGTGTTGCAACTGGACAACGTGTAGAACTTCGGTCTGTAATGTACGAGTATTATATTGTTGATGATCAGTTATTTGTTGGTGCAGATGCTTTTCGACAAGCATTGTACAAGTTTAGTGTTACACATCATTTTCTATATGGGTGGAAGCGAAACACATCTAGCTATTTGGATGCAAGATGTAAGGTTGAGGGTTGCAATTGGAGAGTAACAACAAGTCAAATAAGAG
>JAUPMG010103227.1:0-12227 GCA_031762675.1 Pachysandra terminalis | reverse complement strand
GGGTAGCCCGGGCACCCGCCACCTGGGCTGGCGGGGGGTGCTCGTGGCCGCGGGGGAGGGGGAGACTGTCCCAGTCGGGCTGCGTCAAACAGAGACAACCTATGGAGTTATTATATCAAGAAAACAATGAATCAGAACCCACGATTAAAATGGTTCCACCTAGGAGAATCCTTGAATATCAGTAATTTCGAATTATTTTTATCAAATCGTTTTTATATTTGATTTGCAGAATCATTTTTTGATCATTCACACACTTGCAAAGTTATTATATCAAGTGATCTTTTGTAATCTACATAGTGGGATCCATCCCTTTATATGGCTAATGCGTGATGATATGTCAGACTGGTGCGAATATATGCAAGGAGAGTAAGATTGTGGGTACCAATAAGAAATAGGATTTTAGGCTTTACCCAGCCCAACAATTTTTATCTACAGAAAAGGTCGAAAGGGGGAATTTCATTTAGAGGCCCTCCGATGGATCTAATAGAAGATGCAAAACGGTGAGTATAATAACTTTAGCTATTTGATTTTGACATGTGTTTTACTGTGCAAAATGGTGAGCGCCCAAAAATTGATGGATCCACTAAGTAGATTGAATAGGCTTACAAAAGGGTTTTTTTGTGGTTAAAATAAGTAAGCTATATTTTTTATGTATGTATATTTAGTCATTTTAAAGCATTAGATTATATAATAAAGGATTAAACAACAAAAAAGGAAATTTTTGTAAAAGATTACTGGCATTTTTTAATGTTACAAAGGTCAATTGTTTGAATCGTATGATTAAATCGCAATTCATAGGATTCAAACATAAATCAACTTTTTCACTGATTTGAATCAACCTAGGGTCAAACCAAATTGAATATTTACTTTTTTGCTTATAACAACATATTTTAAAGATGAAAATACATTTATATACCTTGTTTAATGATCTTAGAACAAAATAGGTGCCTATATGGAAAAAGCAAGAAACTTGGTAACAATAAAAATTGTGAAAACCTCATCTATCTCTTATAATTAAATTAGTAATGTACTTTGCTATCTTTTTATCATATTGAAATGAAACGTAACGATTGATAGAGGTGTATTATTGTCAAATGATCAGTTTTTATTACAGATCGTTAGACCTAGGGTGGAGCTAGGGGGCGGGGGGGCCATGGCCCCCCAAAGTTTTGAAAGCCCCCCTTTATATGCCATTAATAATGCCACTCTACTTATCTTAATAGAGTGGCATTATATGCCATTAATAATGCCACTCTACTTATCTCGATTTTAGTTTTTTAAATTACAATTTTATACTTATATTTTTAAAAATTACAATCTTTCCATTATCTCAAAAAACATTTATCTCCTTTTTAGTTTTTTAAAATTACTAGTTTAGACTCGTAGATTTCACAATTATAACCTTATACCCATTTTCATATAATTTAAAATTACAATCTTATATCTATTTCTATTTGTTTTTATACACCTATTTTTAATTCTTTTAAATTACAACTTTATACATTTTTTTTAAATCACAGACTTATATCCATTTTATATATATATATACTATCTTTCTTTTTCTTTTCTTGTTTTTAGTCTTTTTTTCCTTAATATTTTATTCCTCTATGTTTTGATATATTTTAAATTTTTTTATTGATAGAAATATTTCTATTTATATCTTAAATTATTATATTTTGTCTTTATATTTTACATTTTAAATAATCCCTTTTAATCTTATTTTGATCTCGATCAATTTCAACCATTAAGATTAAATAATATTTATTTAAGAAATAATAAAAAAAATATTATTTATTTTATATTGTAAACTCTATTCAAAGGAAGATCTTATTTACCGAAAGATATTATTTTTTATTTACTGATTTTGCACTAGGAAAAATCTAATATTTTATCAAAAACATAAATTTTGTGATGTGTAAATGATAATACATTGTTTTCTGGGCAAAAACAAAAAGAATTGATTAAAAAATAATTTTTTGATATGTGAATGTTAATACACAGTTTTCTGGGCAAATACCAAAATTTTAACAAACAAATAAACTTTGTGACGTGCGAATGTTAATGCACAATTTTTTGGGCAAAATTAAAATTTGATCAAAAAAATAAATTTTGTGATGTTTGAATGTTACACACTTCTCTAGACAAAAACTAAAATTTTAACAAAAAATAAATTTTGTGATGTGTGTAGGTTAATACACGGTTCTCTAGGAAAAAACTAAAATTTTAACCAAAAAATAAATTTTGTGATGTGTATGATAATAAATAGTTTATTGGGAAAAAACTTAAATTTGATCAAAAAAATAAATTTTGTGATGTGTAAATGTTAATACACAATTTTTTGGACAAAAACTAAAATTTTAACCAAAAAAAAAAGAAAAAATTGTGATGTGTATGTTAATATACAGTTGTCTGGGTAAAAACTAAAATTTTAAGAAATAATAAATTTTGTGATGTGAGAATGTTATTACACGTGTTTCTGGGCAAAAAATAAAATTTGATAAAAAAAATAAATTTTGTGATGCGTAATTGTTAATACACTGTTATTTGGGAAAACCTAAAATTTTGACAAAGAAATAATTTTTTTAATGTGTGTGTTAATACACAGTTTTCTGAGCAAAAACTAAAATTTGAATGAAAATATAAATTTTGTGATGTGTGAATGTTTATACACAGTTTTTTGGGCCAATACTTAAATATTATCAAAACAATTAAATGTTCTGATGTGTGAATCTTAATACACAATTTTCTGGGCCAAAACTAAAATTTAAAAAAAAAAAAATTTTGTGATGAGTGAATGTTAATACATAGTTTTTGGAAAAAAACTAAAATTTATGAAAATTTTTATTTTGTGTGGTACGAAGGTTAATATAGTTTTCTGGTCAAAAAATAAATTTCTTTGAAGAATAAATTTTGTGATGTGGGAATTTTAATATATGGGGATGTATTAGGGCTCTTCTGAAGCCACTTTATTTGATGTGTTTTCTTTGAGATCTTTATGTATCATTTTGCTTCCGCTACTCTGTATGATGATTTAAATACGATTATTATTTCATCATTTCTTGGTTATGACGATGTCGATCTGCAGTCCAGAAATGGATCCCGAAGGTTACTCCTCGAGATCCGTGCCATCCCACATAGGGATTCGGGTTCGGGATCTGGGCCGTGACAGGTTGGTATCAGAGCCATGTTAGTTTTGTAACAGAGATAGATGAAGAGAACACTAGAGGATGTAGCAATCACTTAGAAATCTGAAGTTATGAGGAAGAACTTAGAAATTAATTTGATCAAAAAAATTTTGTGATGTGTAAATATCAATACACAGTGTTCTGGGCAAACACTAAAATTTTAACAAAAAAATTAATTTTGTGATGTGTGAATGTTAATACACAGGTTTCTGGGAAAAAACCTAAAATTTGATCTAAAAATTAAATTTTGTGTTTGTGAATGTTAATGCATAGTTTTCTGGGCAAAAACTAAAATTTTAACAAAAAAAATTAAATTTTCTGATATGTGAATGTTATTACATTGTTTTCTGGAAAAAACTAAAAAATGATCTAAAAATAATTTTTGTGATGTGTGACATTTTTTGTTCTTGAAGTAACTCTCATCAACTAGCACTATTATGATGTGAACCGTTTGGGGTAATTCATCGAATTGATAAATATGAGCATCCCTTTCTTCATATGATCTCACTATGGATATCTACATACGTATAGATACATTGACTTTCCATTCCAGACATCTGTTGATCTATTTTAAAATAGCTATAATGCATTTTGCCATATAGCATGTTTCCGCATGCAAAACAACTCTTTCATTTGCATTCGAAGAAAGCCACATGTACCATATTCTACTCAATAGATATCTGGATTATGATCCAAGTCCAAATCTTGAAGAAAAAAATGGATGAGATTTGGTCTCATCGAATCTAGACAATCTTGTTTTTTTGAACATAAAGAGATAAAGAAGCCATTGCAATTGTCGGAAATACTAGGCCTACTAAAGGCACAAAAATAGAAGGTAAATTGAGAGTTCATAGAATGGGTACCTCGATTTAATATTTGTACTACCTGTTTGTTATAAAGATATCTTATGATAAGTAATAACTATATCTATTATAAGTATATAATAAGTGCAAGGAATGTAGAACTCAATAAATGTACTTATTTGTACTTGTTCAGGAAAAAGTATTTTGTTTTGGTTCGACCCGTAGTCACATATGAAATAGCGGACGGAATAAATTTAGCAACGCTTTTCCCCTAAGATTTGTTGCAGGAAAGGGATAATGTACAACTTTGGGTTGTCAATTATATCCTTCATGGAAGTGACAAACCAATTCAAGGAATTTCTAATACAAGTATTCAATTAGTTCGAACTTGTTTAGTATTGAATTGGGACAAAGGAAAAAATGGTTCTTCTATAGAAGAGGTTCAGGCTTCCTTTGTTGAAGTAAGGGAAAATGGTCTGATTCGATATTTTAAAAGAATGGACCTAGTGAAATCCCCTATTTTGTATACTGGAAATTAGTACACTATGTTTTGAACTAAAACTAAAATTGCATCAAATTTTTTTTTATTATGTTCGAAAGTAAATACACAATTTTTTTAGCAAAAGCTAAAATTCTAACAAAAAAATAAATTTTGTGAAGTGTGAATGTTAATGCACAGGTTTCTGGGAAAAAATAAAAATTTCATCAAAAAAATAAATTTTGTGATGCGTGAATGTTAATACACTGTTTTCTCGGCAAAAAATAAAATATTATTAACAAAATAATTTTTGTGATGTGAGAATGTTAATACACAGTTTTCGGGGAAAAACTAAAATTTGATCAAAAAAATAAATTTTGTGATGCGTGAATGTTAATAAATAGTTGTCTGGGCAAATACTAAAATTTTAACAAAAAAATAAATTTTGTGATGTGTGTATGTTAATTCACAGTTTTCTGAGCAAAAAATTTGATTAAAATACTATCAAAACGATTAAATTTTCTGATATGTGAATCTTAATACATGGTTTTCTGAGCAAAAACGTAAAGTTGATCTAAAGAATAAATTTTGTGATGGCTTGATATTTATACATAGTTTACTGGGAAAAAACAAAATTTTTATCAAAAAAAATAAAGTTTGTGATGAGTGAATCCTAATACATAGTTTTTATTGGAAAAAAACTAAAATTTTATGAAAAAAATAAATTTTGTGATGTGTGAATGTTAGTACGCAGTTTTTTGGTCCAAAACTAAAAATTTTATGAAAAATAAATTTTGTGATGTGTGAATGTTAATACATTGTTTTTTGGGCAAAAACTAAAATTTTAACAAAAAAATAAATTTTCTGATATGTGAATGTTAATACACGGTTTTCTGAACCAAAACTAAAGTTTGATCAAAAAATAAATTTTATGGTATTTGAATAACAATACACAATTTTCTAGGCAAATACTAAACTTTTAACCAAAAAATAAATTTTATGGTGTGTGAATGTTAATACACCGTTTTCTGAACCAAAAGGAAAATATTATAAAAAATAATTTGTGATGTGTTCTGGGCAAACATTAAAATTTTAACAAAAAAAATTAATTTTGTGATGTGTGAATGTTAATACACAGGTTTATGGGAAAAAACTAAAATTTGATCTAAAAAATAAGTTTTGTGATGTGTGAATGTTAATACGTAGTTTTCTGGGCAAAAGCTAAAATTTTAACAAAAAATTAAATTTTATGATGTGTGAATGGTTAATACATTGTTTTCTGAACAAAAACTAAAAATTGATCTAAAAAATAAATTTTGTGATGTGAATGTTAATACACAGTTTTCTGAACCAAAACCAAAATTTCATTAGAAAACAAATTTTCTAATGTGTGAATATACATAGTTTTCTAGGCAAAAATTAAGATTCTTCAAAAAAAAATTGTGAAGTGTAAATGTTAATACACAGGTTTCTTGGCAAAAACAAAAAATTGATCAAAAAAATAAACGTGAATGTTAATACAATGTTTTCTGGGCGAAAAATAAAATATTATCTACAAACCAAATTTTGTGAGGTGTGAATGTTAATACACAGTGTTCGGGGAAAAAACTAAAATTTGATCAAAAAATAAACTTTGTTATGTATGAATGTTAATACACTGTTTTCTGGGCAAAAATTAGAATTTTGACTAAAAAATAAATTTTGTTATGCGTGAAAGTTAATAATCAGTTGTCTGGGCAAAAAGTAAAATTTTAAGAATTTTTTTTTTGGGATGTATGAATGTTAATACGCAGTTTTCTGGCCCAAAACAAAAAGTCAACCAAAAAAATAAATTTTCTTATGCGTGAATGTTAATACACAGTTTTCTAGGCAAAAACTAAAATTTCAACAAAAAAAATTGTGATGTGTGAATAATGATACCCTTTTTTGTGCCCAAACTAAACTTTTATCAAAAAAATAAATTTTCTGATGCGTGAATGTTAATACTTTTTTCTGGGCAAAAACTAAAAATTGATCTAAAAAATAAGTTTCGTGATAATACACATTTTCTGAACCAAAACTAAAATTTAATCAAAAAAATAAATTTTGTGACGTGTTAATGTGAGTACACCCTTTTTTGGGCAAAAATTAAATTTTTACAAAAAATTAAATTTTCTGATGTGTGTATGTTAATAAACAGTTTCTGGGCAAAACTAAAAATTGATCAAAAAAATAAATTTTGTGACATGTGAATGTGAATACACGATTTTCTTGGCAAAAATTAAAATTTTAACAAATTGTTTTTGTGTGTAGTGTGTATATTTGAACGCATTTTTCTTGGCAAAAAACTAGAAGTATAACAAAAAAATTATTTATGATGCGTTAATGTTAATACACTATTTTCTGGGAAAAAATAAAATATTATTAAAAAAATTAAATTTTGTGATGTGTTAATGTTAATACATAGTTTTCTGAGCAAAAAGTAAAATTCAAAAAAAAAATTGTGATGAGTGAATGTTAATACATTGTTTTTACGGCAACAACTAAAAATTGATCTAAAAATTAATTTCGTGACGAGTGAATGTTAATACACAGTTTTCTGAACCAAAACTAAATTTTGATCAAACAATTAAATTTTGTGATGTGTGAACGTTAGTACACGGGGTTTTGTTTTTTTGGCTAAAACGAAAATTTGATTAAAAAAATAAATTTTGTGATGTGTGAATGTTAATACACAAATCTCTAGGGAAAACCTAAAATTTTAACCAATTTGTTTTTTGTGACGTGTGTATGTTAATACACAGTTTAGTGGGCAAAAATTAAAATTTGATCAAAAGAATAAATTTTATGATGTGAATTTTAATACCCAATTTTTTGGGCAAAAAATAAAATTTTAACAAATAAAAATTTTGGGATGTGTGTAAGTTAAGTCAGTTTTCTGGGCGAAAACTAAGACTTCAATAAAAATATCAATTTTGTGATATGTGAATGTTAATAGACGATTTTCTGGTCCAAAACTAAAAATTTATGTAAAATTAAATTTGTGATGTGTGAATGTTGATACTTTGTTTTCTGGGCAAAACATAAATTTCAACAAAAAGATAAATTTTTTGATATGTGAATGTTAATACACAGTTTTCTGAACGGAAACTAAAGTTTGATAAAAAAAAAAAAATTTTGTGATGTATGAATGTTAATACAAAGTACTCTAGGCAAAAACTAAAATTTTAACCAAAAAATAAATTTTGTCATGTGTGTATGTTAATACACAGTTTTGTGAGCAAAAACTAAAATTTGATCAAAAAATAAATTTTGTGGTGTGAATATTAATACACAGGTTTTTGGCAAAAACTAATATATGATCAAAAAAATAAATTTTGTGATGGATAAATGTTAATACACTATTTTCTGTGAAAAACTAAAATTTTGACAAAAAAATAAATTTTGGGATGTGTTAATTTTAATACACGGATTTATGGGCAAAAACAAAAATTTCATCAAAAAATAAATTTTGTGATGAGTGAATGTTAATTCACACTTTTCCCAGAACTAAAATTTAATCGAAAAAAGAAATTTTCTGATGGGTCAATGTTAATACACAATTTTCTAGGCGAAAACTAAAATATTGTTGAAATAATTAAAAAAATCAATTTTGTGATGTGTGAATGTTAATACATTGTTTTCTGGACAAACCATAAAAATTTATCTAAAATAAAATGCCGTGATGAGTAAATGTTAATACACAAATTTTTGAACCAAAAACAAATTGATCAAAAAAAATTTGTGATGTGTGATTTTAATTACACAGTTTAATCGACCAAAACTAAAATTTTATGAAAAATAAATTTTGTGATGTGTGAATGTAGGTACACAATTTTCTGGGCCAAAACTAAAATTAGATCAAAAAACAACTTTTGTGATTTGTGAATGTTAATATAGAGTTTTCTCGCAAAATCTAAAATTTGATTGAAAAACAATTTTTGTGATTTGTGAATGTTAATACACAGTTCTCTAAGCTAAAACTAAAATTTTAACAAAAAATTAAATTTTGTGATGTGTGTATGTTGATACACAGTTTAGGGGGCAAAAACTAAATTTGATCAGAAAAATAAATTTTTTGATATGTGAATGTTAATATACAGTTTTCTTAGCAAAAACTAAATTTTGATCAATTTTTTTTTTTTGTTATGTGTGAATGCTAATACACGTTCTCTAGGCAAAAACTAAAATTTTAACAAAAAGTAAATTTTGTGATGTGTGTATGTTATACACAGTTTACTGGACAAAAAATAAAATTTGAACAAAAAAGTAAATTTTATGACGTTTAACATACACAGTTTTCTGGGAAAGAACTAAAATTTTAATAAAAATATAAATTTTATGATTTGTGTATGTTAATTCACAGTTTTCTGGGTGAAGACTAAGATTTGAATAAAAATATTAATTTTATGATGTACAAATGTTAATTCACAGTTTTTTGGGCCAAAATTTAAATATTATCAAAACAATTAAATTTTCTTATGTGTGAATCTTATTACACAGTTTTCTGGGCAAAAACTTAAAGTTGAGCAAAATAATAAATTTTGTAATGTGTGAATATTATACACAGTATACTGGGCCAAAACTAAAATTTTATCAAAAAAATAAATTTTTTAATGTGTGAGTTAATACGTTGTCTTTTTTAGGAAAAAACTAAATTTTTATGAAAAAAATAAATTTTGTGATGTGTGAATGTTAGTTAATACATAGTTCTTTTAGGAAAAAACAAAAATTTATTGAATTTTTTTTTTGTGATGTGTGAATGATAATACATAGTTTTTTTGGTCCAAAACTAAAATTTTAAGAAATAAAATAAATTTTTTGATATATGAATGTCAATACACAGTTTTCTTAACCAAAACTAAAGTTTGATCAAAAAAATAAATTTTGTGATGATTGAATATCAATACACAATTTTTTGGGTCAAAAACTCTAATTTTAACAAAATAATAAATGTTGTGATGCGTGAATGTTAATACACAGTTTTCTGAACCAAAACTAAAATTGTAAGAAAAAATAAGTTTTTGATGTGTTAATGTTAATACACAGGTTTCTGTGCAGAAACAAAAATTTGATCAAAAAAATAAATTTTGCGAGGCGTGAGTATACTGTTTTCTGGGTAAAAAGTAAAATATTATCAACAAAACAAATTTTGTGATATGAGAACGTTAATACATAGTTTTCGGAGAAAAACTAAAATTTAATCAAAAAATAATTTTGTTCTGTGTGAATGTTAATAGACAGTTTTCTGAGCCAAAACTAAATTTTTGTCAAAAAAATAGATTTTGTGTTGCGTGAATGTTAATATACTATTTTCTAGGCAAAAACTAAAATTTTAAATAAAAAATAAATTTTATATTTCATGAATTTTATTGTACAGTTGTCTGTTAAAAAACAAACATTTAAACAAAAAAGTAAATTTTGTGATGTGTGAATGTTAATAACCAGTTTTCTGATCAGAAAATAAAATTTTAACACAAATTAAAGTTTGTGATGTGTGAATGTTGATACAAAGTTTTCTGAACAAAAACTAAAATTTGATAAAAAAATAAATTTTGTAATGCATGAATGTTAATACACAGGTTTCTGAGCAAAAACCAACATTTTAACAAAAAAATAAATTTTGTAAAGTGTGAATGTTAATATACAGTTTTTGGGAAAAAACTAAAATTTTATCAAATAAAAATAAAGTGTATGATGTGTGAATTTTAATACACAGTTTCTGGGGAAAAACTAAAATTTTAACAAAAAAATATTTAACAAAAAATAAAATTTCTGATTTGTGAATGTTAATACACAGTTTTCTGAACCAAAACTAAAGTTTGATCAAAAAAATAAATTTTGTGATATCCGAATATCAATACACAGTTTTCTGGGCAAAAACTAAAATTTTAACAAAAAAATAAAATTTGTGATGTGTGATTGTTAATACAAAATTTTTTGAGCAAAAACTAAAATTTGATCAAAAAATTAAATTTTGTGATCTCTGAATGTCAATACATTGATTTCTCGGCAAAAACCAAAATTTTAACAAAAAATAAAATTTATGATGTTGGAATGTTAATGCAAAATTTTCTAGGCATAAACTAAAATTTGATCAAAAAAATAAATTTTGTGATGTTTGAATGTTAATACAAAATTTTCTGGGCAAAACCTAAAATTTAAAAAAAAATTTAATTTTTGTGATGTGTGAATGTTAATGCACAGGTTTTGGTGCGAACACTAAAATTTGTTGTGTAAATGTAATGCACAATCTTTTGGTCTAAAACTAAAATTTGAACAAACAAAATTAAAATTTATGATGTGTGAATGTTAATAGAATTTTTTCTGGATAAAAATAAAAAAATTGATCTAGAAAATAAATTTTGTGATGAGTGAATGTTAATACAAAGTTTTCTGAATCAAAATTGAAATTTCATCCCAAAATAAATTTTGTGACGTGTGAATGTTAATACACAATTTTTGGACAAATGCTAAATTTTTAACAAAAAAAATAAATTTTCTAATGTGTGAATGTTAATACATTGTTTTGTGGGCAAAAACTAAATTTCGTGATGTGAATGTTATTACACAGTTTTTTGAACACAAACTAAAATCTGATCAAACAAATTAATTTTGTGATGTGTTAATGTAAGTACACAGTTTCCTGGACCAAAAATAATATTTTTTCGAAAGAATAAATTTTGTGATTTGTGAATGTTAATATAAAATTTTCTGGGACAAAATTAAAATTTGATCAAAAAGATAAATTTTATGATTTGTGAATACACAGTTTACTGGGCAAAAAGAAAAATTTGATCAGAAAAACAAATTTTGTCATGTGTGAATGTTAATACACAGTTTTTTAGGCAAAAACTAAAATTTTAACAAAAAAATAATTTTTGTACAGTTTTCTAGGGGAAAAATAAAATTTGATTAAAATATTAATTTTGTGATGTGTGAATGTTAATACACAATTTTCTGGGTCAAAACTAAAATATTATTAAAACAATTAAATTTTTTGATGTGATAATGATACACATTTTTTTGGGAAAAAACTTTAAATTGATTAAAAGAATAAATTTTGTGATGTGCGAATATTTATACCCATTTTACTGGGACAAAACTAAAATTTTATCAAAAAACTAAATTCTGTGATGAGTAAATGTTAAAACAAAGTTTATTAGGAAAAAAACTAAAATTTTATGAAAAAAACAAATTCTGTGATGTGTGAATGTTAATGCATAGTTTTCTGGTCCAAAACTAAAATTTTATAAAAAATAACTTTTACGATGTGTGAATGTTAATACATTGTTTTTTGGGAAAAAAACTAAAATTTTAACAAAAAATAAATTTTCTGATATGTGAATGTTAATACACATTTTTCTTAATCAAAACTAAAGTTTGATAAAAAAATTTCTTTTGTGATGTCTGAATATCAATACACAATTTTTTGGGCAAAAATTAAAATTTAAATAAATAAATAAATTTTGTGATGTGTGAATGTTAATACATAGGTTTCTGGTCAAAAACCAAAATTTGATCTAAATATAAATTTTGTGATGTGTGAATGTGAATACACAGTTTTCTAAGGAGTGTGTCTAGTGGACCACTGTTTGTACAGAGGTCATCTCTAATGTTTGTACAGAGAAGAAATAAGAGAACTAAAACAGATAAACCACGATCCACGATCGTCATCTCTAACGTCGACCTGCAACATGATGAGCTGCGTGAGTTGGGTACTCAGTAAGCATGATCCAGTTA
>JAUPMG010103216.1:0-12228 GCA_031762675.1 Pachysandra terminalis | reverse complement strand
CGTCGGGGAAAGTGTTGAAAACGGCGTAGAGTCGTAGATCGGAGTTTGATTTGTGTTTTCGTACACAGATCAGGTGAAATAGAACTTGACTTTTAGCAGAAATCACCAAAAAAAATGAAGAGGGGAGGAGAAATAAGCTTCAGAATGATTTTAGGGGGAAATCTGCTCGATTTCTGATTTTTCCCTCAAATAGTAGCGCGACATGTCGCCCATTTTACGCAATTGGCCTTAATTGGGCGACATGTCGCCCATGTCGCCCGACATGTCTTCGATGCTTTAAAATATCATGGCGACTTCGGCGACATGGGCGACATGTCGCTCAAGTCAACCCAAAACGACATAAGACCCATATGTCGTGTCGCCACTATCGGGATTGGCGACATTGCATTCCCTGACAGGCATCACTCCCAATTGAGAAACCCTCCAAAAGATCAACACTAGCTACCTTATTAGTGAGTCTTCCCAAAACCTCCATCACATTAATAAACAGGAATGGGGAGAGAGGGTCCCTTGAAGAACTGAAAAAGCTGGATGACACCCCTTTAACGAACACTCAGAAGGAAACAGTAAAAATGCAGGCTTTGCAACCCAATTCCTGTATGCCTCAGCAAGTGTAACAAGAAGTCCCAACAACGATGGTCATAGGCTTTCATCATTTTGAGTTTGCATATAAGTTCAGGCCCTACTTCTAATTCTGGAACCAATGCATTAATTGGCTATCAGTAGTATCAAGAATCTGCCTGTCACCACAAAAGTACTTTGAAATTGGGAGATAATGCTGGGAAGCATCTTTTCTAACCTATTTGCAAGGAGTTTGGATAGCATTTTATAAACCTTTCCACTAAACTTGTATTCCAGAAATCCCTGATATCTATGGCTCCTCCACTCTTGGGGATAAGAGAAATATAGGTGGAATTTGCATACTTCTCATAGGCTACTGTATAATAGAACTTGCCAATTGTATTCTTAAAAAATATAGAAATCATCAACTGCCCTTATAAAATCAGCCTTTATAACCCCTCAGCACTTCTTATAAAAGGCCAAGGAGAACCCATCATGCTTTATAACCTCGACCACCTCCTTAGAAAAGGGCTTCTCCAACAAGGCACACTCTGTAAATATATAATTAAATTGAACACAATCACGAGTAGGTCTATATGAGGCGTTCTCCTTAAACAGACTAATGTAGAAGTTCTCCACAGCTTTCTTGATCTCTCTTCTCCTCCACCCACCTCTCTGGCTCCAATTTCCTTACGTTGTTAACCTCTATTGTTAAAATCGCACGATTCATTGTATGAATCATACAATTTGATTTGATTCAACACTAGGCTGATTCAAATCGTATACAAAAATTGATGTATGTTTGAATTGTAATATTCATACATTGAATCATACAATCCATTTTTTTGGTTTAGTCCTTTATATTGAATTTAGTACTTTAAAATGACTAAATATACATAAAGAAACATATTTTACTTATTTTGACCAAAAAAAAAAAAAAAAAGAAAACATTTCCCAAGAGAATCCCAAGATTTAAAACCCAAAACCTACTTATGCTAAAATTGCTGTGAATCTTATGATTTACAATTCAAAATTACAAATTCGATTCTAAGTGGCCCCTTGAGATTCTCAATTCAATTCATGGTTTGGCAATCTTGCAATTAACTTTGTCATGAGCATGCTATCCGATGAAAGAATTTTGTTTCCTTATTGGCCAACTTCAGCTCTGCAAAGTTGAATGTTCAACATCAACTAGTCTCCTCCAACTTATATGGGGTCCTAAATTCTTCCTTAGTCTTTCCTCTTCTCCCTCTTACCAGCCTGCATACACCCTCCATCCTCTAGTCCACCAAGCTCCTTAATTCTTTACACCACCTTCTTTAACCTACCTGAACCTTATTTTTTTTCATTTCTTGACTTCTTCCTTAAGCGATGCAAAGCTAGGAGCCCTGGAAATTGAAACCTTGATCACTATCTGCTAGAAATATATACACCCCTGTTTCTATGTTAACTAATGCTCAGAAGCCCAGGCATGAATTGGAACTTGGTGTTCCAGTTTTCAACTACAATCTACTCGACCAAAACAAATATAGGCTGATAATATAAAAAGCCTTTTGAATCTACCAAAAATCAGCTTTGTGGACATAGCTGTTCCTTCTTTTTCTTCATAATATATGTAACAGGAACCAGTACATGGAGTCAAGCTGAATGTAATCAACTCAGATGACCAGTTATTCAATGTCTTTTTTAGGTGTGCCCCTCATTGGTAACCTTATTTGGAATCTTTTACATTTCTCAAGTGATGGGCACTAACCTGTTAGAACATGTTAGATTCACATCTATGAGTGAAAGTTATGCATCAAGTAGACAAGTACATTCCAGTCTTTTAGAAAATGTTCTATCAAGCACCTGCCATAATGCTTATTAAAAGGATAAAAATCTTTGGTTTGTTTTATCCATTTATTAATTTGGGAAGATATAACTACATCCATGTGTTTATGCATCATTTCACCTCAAATCTATAAGCAGGGTTTTGGCCAGTTCAGATATGGTTTTTTGTACTGGGACCGAGGATTGGATTGGACATGGCTGCTAATGGTCCGTACCGGCAGCACCTTCCGGTACCGGATGGTCCTGACCATCTGGTGCAATTTTGAATAAAAAAAATTTAAACATGAAGGACCAGTTGTACCGGTCACGGGACTGGTGGTACCGGTTGGCACCGGTCCGGTCAATGTCCATCACCTTAAAACACACACACAAGGACTGGTTGTACCAGCCAGTCCACACCGTATCAGTCTGGACTGGGCCGACACACCGGTACAACCGGTCTCATGACCAGTATATAAACTTTTGAGATTTTAGTTTGTATTGCAGCTCAACAGTCCAGTCCCGTTATGGACTGGACGGTACGGACCAAACCGGTTCAAAAAACCATGATTTCAGATTAGAAAATAGCTGAAAATATGACAACTCTGGTCTGTCACCATTATTTCACATATAAAAAAAAAAGGCATTATCAGTGCAGAAAGGAACAAGTCCAAAAATAACTGGTCAGATTCATCTAAATAAGTAGGACATTTAACCAATAATCATCACTGTTATCCAGCAATATATATTTTACCTTGATTTCATTTGTCGTGTTCATTTTATGACACATAACATCTCATTATTTAGCTTTTGATGTTTGTTTGTATAATTCCCATGCAGATGCCAAAAAAACTGGCATACTCCCTAATCTGCTAAACAAGTTCTCTGCCAAGCTAAGAGGGAGATTACAGGAATCGCCCCATTCATCTTTACCTTCATCGTCCTTCTTAAGCCCCAAGCTAATCTTCAAAGTCGTATTGGTGGCTGGGGTTGCTGTTGGTTGGCATTATCATTTTGGATGAACATCAGAGCAAGTCCATAAGGTGCGTCTCTTGTACAATATGTGCTCAAAATGAATATCATGGCTAGGAAACTAAAATCATTTGCTATATCATGTACCATTGCATCTAGTCTGAGTAATCAAGTATTGCTAAAATTCATTGTCAATATGGCATGTGATCCATGAAACGCGTCATCAATACGACACGCAACTATATGTGTCACTTCATAATTTCATGAAGTGTTATTAATTCAGTATAATATGCATGATTCCTTTTTTTTTTTTTCCCTTTGGTGAGTTTGTATAAATATAATTGCGCAGGGACTTCTAATAGAACTCCATGCAGGCTTCCGGTTGCAGACTTCTTTCTCTTCAACCCTCAGCTGTGATTAGATCTTGGTGTTGCCCCGAAAAAGGAAAACCAGTGAGCTGAACAATGTTTTACGCGGCGAGGAGCAAAGGAAACTACTTCACTCTGATATTTGGATATTGGAAGATAAAGTGAAGTGGCAATCCACCCAGATCATCTGGTTCTGTAAACTACTCTTTTCCAATGGTTGTAAGTTTTGACTAAATCTGATATCTTATGTATTCAAACTGAGATATATAGCTATGTCATTGATCTGGAAGAGTTACTCATAGGAGTTGCGGATAAGTTGCACAAAATTAAAAGAAAGATTTGCTACCAGAGTGAACCATTGGCTTAGTTTTTGCTCATAAAACTGTTGTGAATAGGTATGAACTGAACCAACACCGGGTTAGCCGATTCAAACTAGATACCCAAATTAGATTACACAGCTCAGGTTGATCTGAGTCATAGTTTTAAATCTTGCCAATATTTCACGAAATATCGGTTTCGAATAGGGTGACCGAAATTGAAATCTCATAGTTTCAGTTTGGAATATTTCATAAAATTTTTGAACGAAATTACTGAAATTTTATAAAAAATATTTAGCATTATTTCCGCGAAATAAATGTACCTTCGCCATTTGTTTTATTGTTTATTTTTCTTGAAAATTTGTCTTCATAGATATCTTATTTTTATTAGTTACCTTTGATTTTTTTATATATATTTTAAAAGTTAATCTGAATAATAGAAAGAAAGAATATATATTAAATCTATACCTTTTTTTTTTTGGGTAGAAAAATAAAAGATATCATTAAGGCCAAGGCCCTACCAAATAAATCATCAAATCAGGTTGTTTGGGACAACTTTTGAAAAGCAATTGAGAAGTAAATTTTAGTATCTACTTTTTTCCTTTTATAATAAAAAAGTATGTTTGATAACAGAAAGTTAAAAAGTGATTTTTTTAAGAAAGCAAAATGTCTTCAAACCTTGGCTTTAGGACATAATGGTTACTATTTCCATCCACTTTTAATCTAATAGGTTTTAATATATGACTCATCCACTTTTAATCTAATAGGTTTTAATATATGACTCATTCGAAGGCATAGCACTGTGAAAATTGTTGGTTTCAAGATTAGTTACATTATTCTCTTCATCTCAGATATGAACTTGGTTGTGGTTTCGTTGAATTGGTTTAAACTCATAACAAGATAAACAAACTTCTAATATTCGACATTCAATCTGAGATGAGATCGACCCAAATAACTAATTCGAAGCAAACGAATTTGATTAATTAGATCTTGCAACTTGGCAACGAGATCAATGATATCCTTTTCTTTCTTTGTACATTCTAAATTCCAAGTAATAAGAACAATTTCTGCAATCATGACTTTCTATAATCATAACTATTTAACTTCATAATAATCTTTTACTGTAGATCAAACAACCTCCATGAATTAACACAATTGAACGATGATTTGTGAAACTTGAAAGATAGGTTTGATCTTGCATCTTTTTCTTCTTTTTTTTCCAAATTTTCAAAAACTTCGATTGTATTCAACATCATAGAAGCCAAAAAAATAAAATAAAAAAACAAAAAACAAAGAAAGAAGCTGGTTGAGATCTTGAAATTGAAAAAGGCTACTATTAATGAAAATCTTAGAAAGTAGCTTTAATACAAATCGAAAATATAAGAATTTAAATGAATGAAAAACACAAAAGTAGGAGCTCATTGAAAATAACAGGGAGAGCATATGGTCGTCGTCTAATCTTGTCGACGGTGATTCTATCAATGTTGCCGGAGGTCCGATGTACCATCCTTGTGGTACTTGACAAAATGAAAGGGATTAGGAGACTTGAATGTGTGTATGAAGGAGGATCGAAGAGAAAAGGAAAAAGAAGAAAAGAAAATGACTTCAACTTTTGGTAAGTTATTTTTTTTTAACTTTTCATAAGAAGTTAAAATACCAAACTAAGTTTTCTTCATATAAAAAGTTAAAAAGTAACTTCTAAATGCTATTCCAACAGGAGTGTATCAAATAAATATTGGGGTTGCTTCCCATTCTATAAAACTGACTCATTATCAATGGCCTGATTATCTATTTAGCATATATCAGCCGCCAAGTTGCCCTCCCATAATTTTTGCACTCTTTCCCTAAGCAGACGATGTGGGACTATCTCCTTTACAAAGAAATGCTTAAGAAACTATTTCGAAATAATGAAAACTGCAAACCAACTTTGATCACGAATTAGAAGGCTACATTGTTTTGTGGTACCACAACACATCATACATTGTAAACTTATTTACATTCTTTATCAAATTCTGTGTGCTCATCCTTGTAGTGTTGGGATTTGTTTATGGGAAACCAGAGAAAATAAAGTTAATGACCATATCTGCTTCTTTTGCAAGCTGCAGTACTCAAGATCATCTCTTCTTCTCTTGGCCGTTTCAGAATTCTGCTTGTGTGGCCGCTGCAGGTATCTTGAGTGCTCAGAATGGCTTTGGAAAGGTCAGGTTGTTTCCCTCCCCAATCTGAAAATCAACAAACCGAATGTTACTTATGGAGAATAAATTTTGTTAAGCTAAATTTTGATGGTTCTGTTATGAGCAACCCTAGATGATCAAGGATGGGTGAAGTTTTTTGAGACCTTTCAGATAACATGATGCATGCTTTCTCAGGTCCATTTGGGAAGGGAACGCCAATAAGGCTGAGATTCATGCACTTGTTTCCAGGATGAGAGAGACATGACTCTTAGGTGTTTAGGATCTAGTAGTGGAAGAAGACTCATCAATAGTGAGTGCGCTCATGCATGAGTGCTCAACCCTCCCCTAGAGGTGGGCTCACTTGTTGCATTTGGCATGGTCCTTGACAGATGGGATGAACATCTCATTTATTCATGTGCTTCGTTCATCCAATGCAGTTAAGGACAGACTAGCTAGGGGAGGTGTTCATAGGGATTCTCATTTTAGCAGCATTCCTTCTTCTGACATGCTTATAGACTAACTTTCTTGATACTTCCTTTTTTCTTGCGTCTTCTTTTCTCTATTTAGGGGCTTCTCACTTGAAGCCCCTTTGTACATTCCCTCTTTATATAATATAGTTCTTCATTATTAATAAATAAATAAATAAATAAATGGATCGAGTCGGATTGGGATTGAGTTGAGAGTCTATATTAATGTTTCAATGCAACCTAAACCCAACCATTTATTAAACTGGTTGGAGATGGTCAACCTGAAAACAAACCATAAAAAAAAAAAAAAAAAAAAAAAAAATCAATAGATAAAACCCTAGCCCGCCCACCCATCTAACCCGATTTAACTCCTCTTTTTAATAAGTTATTCAAAAATGATAAATGGGTTGAAAACATGAACCCTAACCCACCCAAATAATTGGCGGGTTCGGGTCAGATTTTTCCACCCCTAGCCACAATGCATTATTAAATATACCTGGGTTTGCTCCATCCGGCTTTTTCTTCTTGAGAGGGTTGGTTTCTTCCAACCACGACCTTCTCCCGACTCCAAGGCCATTGCCTTCAGTTCTCTCAAGACCTCCATCTTCACATCCTGAAGAATCACATTTGAATGTTTATGAACAATGCCATTCCAAGAATTAAGTAGTTTTTCCAAAAAATGATGTGAGAACTCTACCATGATAATTCGGACTTGAAATAATGATTTATTTACATTAAATCGGGATTTCTACAATTTACTAATAAACATTACCTTAGTATCTTTCATCTATCTTTTTCTTCTTGAGGTTCACACTCATAAGGGTCATGTGCTCCTGAAACATTGCAACTCTATCATTAGATAAAGGTGTGAGCAAGCTCTTTGCTGTAAAAATATGAACATGTAGAAAGACGCAATATCTTGTTTGGAGATTCAACTTGAAGCACGTCTTATGAAATTCAAGGTATTACACTACCCCGTATCAAAAAAATATTCTTCAGATGATCACAACACTTTATAAAATCAATCCAAGTCATAGGGCCTACAATGGTGCAACCCATAAACAAGAAAGCTGAACATCATAGATATACTGCGTTAGAGGTGAAGAAATTGAACACATATTAGGACCTGGTCTAAGTAGATGGATTGTCTTCTCATCTTTGGGATGGTACTTCTGGTAGTAAGACATCCCCTCTTCAAAGGGTGGGTTTGGGGTTCCCCTACGGGGATCGAATGGTCATTCTACCTAATGTATCGTTGGATTGAACTCTGAGAAATTAGAATTGTCCTTACAAGAGAGTCCCCCGTAACCTCTAAACTAATAGCAAGTTTTAACTGAAACCTTGTATGAGAAGATGGGACTAACAAAAGACCTTGATTGTTTTCTAAGGAGCAATCAAATAGATAATTGGTCTTAATCCATCTTATAGAAACATAGTGTAAAGGATCGTCCGATCCCGAGTTGGATCGGACAATCCAATTCGGGATCGGACTGGGACGATACTTGAGTCGGAACCAATCCGTCTTTTATGCTAAATACACTGACTCGGTTCGTTCTCGATCCAACTCGAGCGATCCAACTCGAGATAGGACTGGGACGATACCCAAATCGGAACCGAGTTTAAACACTATGATAGATAATGTGAAATCTAAATTTCGAAACTACTGGAAAGTTATGTTCTTTATTCCCAATATAACTAGCATTTGCAGGGCAGGTTTAGACCTCAACAGAAATTAAAGAAGGAAAAAAAAAAAGAACAATTCTATCTAGCCCAAATATAGATGAATAGTACTTGAATGATAAATAAAGGTATGGCTGGAGCACAAAAGATAGGAGATATACGGTTTGGACAAACTAATTTAATTGAAGAACTGCATAACACCCTTGAAAGGAGGTATATGGCCCAAACTCTGCGCCCGACAGACAAAACAGAGAACTTAATTCACCATACAGGATCCTAAACCATATGAGGTGGCATCTGAACTTGTTCACTCTGTAAAAACCAGAATTCAAAAATGGCTTCTTACTGCACTAAATATTTGTAGGAAGAAGCACATGCAGAAGTCAATAAACATATGCACAACTTAGCTCGCAACATTAACCAACCATCAAGATAAAATCCAAATTGATGTAAGTAATTAAAGCAAAGAGAAAAAGAAAAAAAACACAAAACAATTTGTGTTATTGAGGTGAGACTCCTCTTCTTTCCTGATAGTTACAAGACTCCATTATGAAACCCTTGTTTGTTTCAAGTTGGTGAGACTCCAATCTGTTCAGGTACTGACACTGAGACTCTTAGATTGTCCTTCTTCCCTATTATTCTTTTGTTTTATTTATTTTACTATACGCAAAGATTTTCCTCACTCTGAATAATTAATTGATCAGGGTATGATCTAAGTCGCACAATCCGTGTGAATGGGGAGGCGTTCTAGCGCTCAGAACGCGGATTAGCATAAAAACATAAAAAATGTGGGTTTTTTTGTAAATTTTTAGGAGGTTTTATAAAAATATGATTTTTATTTTGAAAAAAAAATATTAAAAATGATGGATTTTCTTGTAAATTTTTGGGGGTTTTTATAAAATTATAAAAATATGAGTTTTATTCTAAAAAATAATTAAATTAGATTAATAGAAGGTTAAATTGAGATGTTTTATGGATTATGTCCTTTCTCTTATATATGTGGTTGAGCATAAAAATGAAAATTAAAATGTCTTTATACATCATCAAGTATAGTTTGTATGTATATATGCAAACGCTCTGTAGGCGCCCACAGGGGCAGAGCTACATAGGGGCGAGGGGGGGCAATTGCCCTCCCTCAATTTTTTATTTTTCTTAGATATAGGTACTATTTTTAAAAAATATTTCACATTCCCCCCTTGAAATTATTTTTTGCCCCCCTAATTATTTTCTATTATCCCTCTTCAATAACTTTTCTTTTATTTTTTCATCCTTCATTATATAAAAGAGACACGATTCACGAGACAAACTTCTTTTTATTGACACAAATGATTCACGAGATAAACTTCTGTCTTGAGAGACACGATTCACGAGACAAACTTTTTTTCTTTAACCTATCGATTCGAGGGTTCTTTTTTTGCTTGGTATCTTTTGGTAAAAACGTTAAGAGTCAATGTAAATTGTGCTATGAAGATTGTGAAGAATCGAATGGGAGATCAATGGATGAATGATAGCTTGGTTGTGTATATTGGGAAAGACATATTCAATGGCATCAATAATGATGTAACTGTGCAACGGTTCCAAAGCATGAAGACTCGTAAGAGACAATTGTAAAAGATATATATGTATATATATATATATAGTAATCATTAAATACAAAATTAATGACTCGTGTAAACACCAGCCGTGTTTAAGTCAAATACTTAGTTATTTGTATTTGATTTAAATACAAAATTAATGATTCGTGTAAAAATAACCTTGTTTAAGTCAAATACTTAGTTAGGTATTTGATTTAAATACAAAATTAATGACTTGTGTAAACACGAGCCGAGCTGAGCTTTTCCTGAGCCCAGCTCTTAAAAAATTAGTGAGTCTGAGCCGAGCCTGAGTCCGAAAATTTTTCCAAGCTTAAGCTGAGCCCGAGCCGAGCTGGACAAACCTCGGCTTGTTTACAGCCCTAATTCTCAATCTTATTTTTATCAATAAAAAAAATTGATGAAATTTATACTTAATATTTTTTTTCTAGTTGAATTGAAAAATCAGTCACAATAACTCAAATCTTGCCCCCCCTCAAGTAGATTCTTGGCTCTGCCGCCCTTGGCACCCGTGCCCAAGATCACAAGTTATTTTCAAGTTTGGCGCTCTCGCTCCCGCTCGGGTGACTTGGGGTATGATAAATTAAGACGTCCACCCATATTGGAAATTCAGTACTAAAAATAAATTATTAACAAAGAAATTTTCTCATTTATATTTGGGATCTTGATTTATCTTTGTTTTGGAAACTATATGCAGAGGATGACTGCTGACTTAATAATTGTAAAGAGAAGAACTCACTTTTGGTTCCAACCTTGCAGAGCTTGCCGTCGACGACGAGAGCATCGGAATCGTCGGTGCCGGTGGTCAAGCCTCGAACAGAGAAGAACGAGAGGAGGGACTTCCAGGTGACGGAGGAGGAGATAAGATCGATCCCTCTACTGATGAAGTGTCCGTTCAGCCTCAACGTTGCTGGGTCAAGTCCAAAGGTTCGAGCAATGGAGCCAAGGTCGAGCTTTTGCTCTTCCAAGGCAATGAAAGGAACCAGCTGCGAAAGTGCTGGACAGAAAAGCTTGATCGTTCTGCTTCTTCTTCTTCCAGACATCTAAACTATAATTCCAGGGTTTCATTTGTTTCTCTGATTTCTAGTCTGAATATAATCTGAATCGATCCAAAGAAATGCTTGAACTGTTGTGAGTATTATGCTTCCAACGGTTTCTGGAAGTGTCTGAAAGGTGTCTTGTTCTATAAGAAGGGAGGTGTTGTGTGGGGGAGGGGGAGAAAGTTAGGGTGTTTCGTGTGTGCGTTTATAGGATGAACATGTTTTTGTATATGAGTCAAAAACACTTGCTAAATTACCGGGATGCAGGAGCGATAGTACGAGAGCCTCAAACTTGAAAATAATTTGTGATCCAGAACGTCTTTGTATATACTTATAAATTATATATTTTGTACAAAGATATAATTCAAAATAAATATTTATCAACGTAATTTAACTTTTTTTTATAATAAAATTTATTTATTTTTGTATTTTTTTAAAAAATCTCTAAATATCTATTATTTTTCAAAATTTAACCCTTAATATTTTAAAAATATCTTAAATGCCCAAAAATTATTTAACTCCTAAATATTTAAAAATATTCCAAATATCTCATTTTTTGTGCATTTACTTCAATCCGCAGATTGGTTTTTCAAATCCATAAATTTGAAAAGTCAAATCCACATATTGGTAGCGTTCTAAGTCCCATAACGTCACCTAAGATAGACGGATTAGAATTTTATCTATTAGTAAAAGAGTAGGATGAGCAAACCTTCAAATAAAATGCAAGAACTCAGTATTTTACAAAGGTACGTAGAAATAGGAATAAACATTTTTAATATCATTCGAGTGTAGCCCATACCCCATATTCAGCTTGTTTCCATTACATCCATGGACCTAATCCTACAGTTGTTGAATGAAAAAAGACGATCCAAACCCATTAACATGATATTTAAATGAACTAATAAGATCAGGACCCTATTGATTACATTTGGTAAACAGCAAGATGAATCTCAAAAGACAGCAATCATTTCGAGGAATTTTCTTAGCAACTGTTGTTGATAGATTAAAAGGAGTTAGACATTGATACTGATGATGATGAGGCAATTTGAAAATTCAAATTAATCCAATGGCATTATGGGAAATAATATGTGCATATTGTTACTTCTACCACGAGTCCCCTGTTGGAGGATATGAGTTTCCGTTCTGAATGCTCTATCAAGTTGGTTCCCAAGAAAGACTGGGGAATCACAATGGATTGCTTAAGTCCCAGACTCCTAGACAGAACTTCCCTCAATAAGAACACTCTTA
>JAUPMG010103205.1:0-12228 GCA_031762675.1 Pachysandra terminalis | reverse complement strand
CTTTATTCAAATGCTTTTTTCATACTAGGTTTAATTTGACACACTTACAGGTGTTTTTGTGCATTCATAGTGTTTGTCCAATTGGGGTAGTGAAACCTTCAAGGAAAGGTCCAGATAAATCATTTTCAGGTAAATCCATTTGTTTTGTTTATTCTCTTTTTTGGTTTTTTATTTTATTGTGATTTATATTCAGTTAGTTTTGTCCAGAATTTGTTGTGTGCTACTGGACTTTTTTGCTGGCTCTATTTTTCTGATAAGTAGTTTTCGATCGATTCATTGAACAGAAGTTTGTTTAGCCTATGTTGTAAGGGCTGGTATCAAGGGTCTGGGATTTAAGAACCTTTCAATCGATCTTAAGCTGCTGTAAGACCGCTGGATCAGACTCCAGCGGCATCTGATGTTTCAACGCTTTGAATGAATTTATTACTCTATATTGCTTTTGGATGGGTAGGATTGTTACTCCATTGTTTACTCCATTAAATCAGATCAAATTGCTGAAATCTAGCCCAATCTCCATTTTACCACCACTGCAAATGATAAATTCAGATTTATTTGAAGGAAATTTTATTGCACTCAATATGGAATTCTTTATTACACATTTCCTGAATTTCAGTTGGAGTTCTGTTTATTGGAAGGAAATTGACTTAGATCTGTAGAAATAAATTAAAAGCATTTGAGGAACAATCCATTACGCGTAGGTTCTAAACAAAGAATCATCCTAATCGTTGAACGTATTTCATTCTCAATTTACTCTTTTAATGTCTTTTAGCCTATTGGAATTTTGATTTCATGGATATTACAATGTGGATTGTGTTAAAACTTCGTCGAAAAGACTATAATATGATCACTTGATCATTATAATCCTTTAAATTGGATCTATCACTTTTTCATATGTGATTCATACTATTAGAATCCTGAGTTTCTAGATTGATTTGTGAATTCTTTTGTCATCTTATTATCTATAAGAATCCTGGTGGTAACTGTAGGGTCCTCAAATAAAACTTTTAAAAAAATATAGTTATACTTTGGCACATTGCTGCACAGGAACACCCCATTGTTGCACAAGAAAGCAACAACACCAAAGGATCAGCTTCAGCTTCAGCAAAACAGAGCCCAAACAACAGGCACAGAGATACAATAGCAGCACATCAAATCAGCACCTCCCAAGTAGGCAAACAACAGAAAATCTGTACCTGATCCCACCAAATAGATATAGGAGATAGGATAAGTAGGGCAGGTTGGTCCAGCAAGTACAGGCACACAAAGAGCACCCATCCCAATTGCAACACAAGACCATCTGTGTAAACCAGAACCTAATCTGTGTATAATTTAAAATTATGTACAATAAGATTGCTGTTGATTCTTATACAAGGTTTTGAGATTAGTTCGGGCTTTGATTCATTCGAAGTTCAGATTTCTTATACAAGGTTTTTGAGATTTGTTTTGCTTCGATTTTCTCATTTCTTATACAGGGTTTTTGAGATTTCTTTTGCTTTGATTTTGATAGGCAAGGAAGAGTATTAGAGAGTACGATTCATCTCCAGATCTGCTCTACTTAAGTATTCGGTCATCTCTTCTTAGTAATTGCTGTATTTAGTAAATACCGAGTAAGACTTACTGGTTTAAAAAATTTCAAAAAAGTAATGCTAAAAATTAACTATTCAACTTGCAATCCTGTACAAGAACAAAACAATACCTTTTGCTTTATGTTTTATACTATCATGTTTGCTTTTCTGTTTCCAAAGTAGTTACACATCTTAACCTGTTTGAGAAGCATATACTACAGGTGTTATCTACACATTTGTTCAGATTATTAACTGCACTTAGTGTACAAGAGTTGTCCATTGCCTTGAATGAATATCAGTTCTTGGGGCTTTTTTTTTTAATAAATTATGATGTGATATTTGATTGTAATGCTCATGTCCATTGTTTATATATATGCCCTAGAATTTATAAAAGTACATATAGTTATTGTTTTCTTCAAAGTTAGCAAAATGGAAACCAAGTGAAGGCTCTACTGCTGAGTATTCTCAAGCCTTGACTTGCTTTCCAACCATCTCATACAGGAAAAATCAGGTATAACTTTCCTTTGGAGTATTCTCTTGGGTGCCTTCCTCATCCAATCATCTCATCAGAAGCCTGTTAAGAAATGTGAGTAGCTGAGGAACTAAGCAATTCATGCCCTGAACATTTCTGTGTATGTATATGAGGGCAGGTCCAACCATGTCACTTTTCTTGCTGTTTTATCGGCTTGCAGTCTTTCCGGTTTATCAAATACAGGGTGGGAGATTTTTGAGTCAATGAGTAGAGATCACAAGGTACTACATTCCTTGAATTCATTTTGGGATTTGAGTTATATCATAGTTTTGTTCTTGAATTGTTTTATTGCATTCATATTAATTTTTGAATTGGTATTCAGTCCTAAGATTTTATAGCTATTCTATGGAACAAATATGATGAGTTTTGTAAACTATATTCATCTTGGCACACTTATATTTGCACTTTAGACCATGCATCACATGAGTTTAATATTAACAAAATGGTGACAATTGATATTATGTGACCAAAGATGTTAGAATGCTATCAATGGGTAGGGTAAAAGGGTCTTAATAATAGATTATCATTTATAATATTATAAATATTGATTATGATTCAATTCTTAACACCCGTGCATCGCACGGGATTTCCACTAGTATATATATATTTAAATTCTTTTTTGTTCGTTCATTGGTATAGAGAGGAAGATGGAAAATTATCGAAGAAGAACTCGCTTGTTCCATATTGTCATAATGTTACGTGCCTAACCGTTGTTCCGAAAGCCCAAGGACTTGGGGAAACTTAATTGGTTAAGCCCTTAACACTTAGTATCGTAACACATAAATTCATGACTCTAAAGGTCAATCGATGCATTTTTGAGTTTCAAAATTTGATACTTAGGCCCTTTTTAATGTCTCTTTGGTTTCAGGTCTCAAGTCTACAGTCGTATCTTCTTTCTGTTTTGTTATTTTTCGTTCCTGGTTTTCAATTTGTATGGAGAATGAAGGTAGCTGTCATTTTGATAGGTAATTGCTGGCTTCTTGCTACGAATATGGGCAGTGGCTGTTGCTTCTCTACGATGGTTCCAAATCGTACCATTGCTATCATAGTCATTATCTTCACTCTCATCGTGATTCGTATTCTGTATGTCATATATCAGAGCAGCAAACCTGATTGTACCTCAGCTCGACGACATGTCAGCACTCTCATTGTTCTTGGTTCAGGTGAGCTCATGAATCGACCGTTTCCATTGTTGTCACCTCATAACTGTATGGCAACAAGATATCTGATCTGTTTCCTGGATTTAGTTACCGGGTGAGATAGGTTTTTCTACCATGTGGAGCAATGACATGGCCAATCTAGACCATATACTTGACATCAGAGTCAGACCCTCTTTATAAGCCACATGGACAAGACTCCAACCCCCATTAGTCACATAATATATGTTTATCGGATTTCATCACGTGCAGTAGCATTTGTATATTTTTTTCATGTTTTTTGAGTTTTATACAAGGAAGATGTTTGATTTAGGGGATGCTTTTTTGTCACGTGGCAAATGTGTTAGGAGGCTGGGGCTGAAACTTAGTATGTAAAGGGGGGTCATATGGAAATACACATGGACAAAGTGGGATTTGCCAAAAGTCTTCTGCCACATGTGAAACTTGTGTCACACTAAAGTTTCAACTTTGGTGCGTCACACCAGTCTACCTGGCCTCTTATCGTATTATTGTAGTTGTTGACTTGTTGTCATTGTCACTATTACTACTGGTAAAATATAATGTAGGAGGTCACACAGCCGAGATGCTTAATCTTGTCAATGTGCTTCAGAAGGAAAGGTTCACACCAAGATTTTACATTGCAGCTGCAACTGATAATATGAGCCTTCAAAAAGCTCGAGCGTTGGAAGAATCATTGATTGATCAGGTAATTTGCGCGTAACGTGTATCTATTTGCCACATCTTGTATCAGCTTGAGCTTTTTTGTAAGATTTTAATAAAATAATTTAATGGTTTTCTCTTTTCTTATCGATTTCTTCCATTTTCTATATGCAGTGCATTTATTTACTGTTTCTTCATGGTTCTCTTTTTAGAAATTACCTACTTGCTTGGCTAGTAACGTTTTTGAGTATGTTAATATTTGGTGAAATTTTGATATTTTTGATTATTTTTACTTTTTTCCCCAAATGGGAAAAATGTTTCTTTTGTATATTCTTCTTTTATTCTTGTTGGAAACCAGTAGGTTTCGGATAGTTTTACTTTAGTTTGTTTCTAGGAAATTCTTTTGAGTGGAGAAGAAAAGGAAATTGTCTTTCTACTTACCACTCTCAAGAGAAGAAAAAGAAAATAAAATTTACTGCCATAAGATATAGGTAAAACTGGTAAGCAAAGACATCAAGATGGTTAAGCTGCTGATTTTTTAGTTGGCGTGATAACTATCAGTCTATGCCTCTCTACATCTCAGGATTTGATAATGACATAACATTCTTATTTTTTAGATTCGGGAAAATAAATTGAGTCTAAGAAAGATAGAGGTGAAGATACAAAACTAAATACATGAGAGCTCTAATTTAGACAAAACCACTTAAGAAAACGTCCATGTGTAGACTTTGTTAAAAAAACTGCTTATATGTAAGCAGATCTAAGAAATTTTTTTTCTTGTTTCTCTCTCTCTCTCTCTCCCTCTTACTTTCTACCCCCTTTTTTGTTTTTTTACTGGACAATAGCCACTGTCACCCCCCACCTTCATGTTCTCCATCTCGCCCTCCTCTACCTCACTCACATCTTTATTTATTTCCCTTCTTCTTTTCTCTCTTACAACCCTTCCCTCTCTTTGTCTCACTCTCATCTTTTTATTTTCTCTCTTCCTCGTCCCCTTTCTCTGTCTCCAACTCTTGGTCCCTCTCTTTCTCTCTTTGTTGCTCTTTCCCTCTTTCCTTCATCATACCCTAACAACATTCCAACACTCCTTTAACTTCATAGTGACTTAATTGGGGTGCTTTAATGGCTGCCTAGGGAGTATGGGTTTCGGTTCTACATTATTATTTTGGTATACAGTTTTGACAGTACCCAATCAGAGTTTTTGATTGTCGTCCATCGTCTTGCTAAGGAGTTTATCATACTATTGATGGTGCTTGATCAACAGTTGATTGTCATTATGCAATCACAACAATACGATCGGCTACATCAAAGCAGTATTGGAGCAAGTTATGACCCTTATGTTGAATTTAAACCCACGATCCTAGACTTGGTATAGTCCACAGCTTCCACGAACCCAGGCTTAATGCAGGCTGCAACACCGATAAACACAGGTTTGGTGATGGCTGTAGCCCCCACAAGCCCAAGCTTGGTGAAAGCTACATCCCCACAAATCCATACTTGGTGTGGGCTGCAATGCCCACAAACCTAGGTGAAGCGTAGACTACAGCCTTCATGGCCTGCTTTAGGCTGCAGTCTATTCAAACCATGGCCTAATATCCATGGTTTAAAATATGGTCTGATGCCAGTGCGGACTGAACCTGTTCGAGATATACAATTGATACATACCGGTTGGTACATGAAATTATGTAAGGGCTTTGACTCCATCCGGTACATTGGGCTTGTTCAGTATCAGTGTTGGAGCTGACTAGTATAGTTACCAGTACTGATACTCTAAACCTTGCTAGTATCGATTATACTTTTCACTCTTGAAACCACCTCCTTTTTATAAAGCAGTGGACCTTAGGACCCTACTCATTTAAATTCCAAAAAAGTGTTTGTCTATGTGGGGAGGGGAGAAGATCTCACAGCTCCGTTCCATAATTCAAATATTTAGAAATTAAAAAAAGGAAAAAAGAGGGAGGTTGCATGCAACCAACCTTTTGACCATCAGATTTAAAATTCTCTTAAATTTTCTTTTATTTTCATTACAACGAAAGGAAAACAAAAACAAAAACACTTTCCTGAATTTTCAACCTTAACTCCCTATCCTTCACTTTCTTTCCCGAAAAAGAGAGGAGAAAAAAAAAATCCTCGCACTGTGCACCATTACCCACAAACATTATAACCTTGTTTCTTTCCCCAGATCTAGTGAGTTCATCCAATAAACAAACAAAAAACGAGAAAAACAACATCCACAACTTGCATGTAATTGAGGAGTGGGAATATGTATCCACAAAAGATGGAGGATTTGGATACTTCTAGTGCACGGGTAAAGGAATACCGAATATGGAGTCACAAAACTGCCTAACTATGAAAATGGAGGAATAGGCTGCCAAAGATGAAAAGGTGAGAATGGATGCCAATAGAGGGACTACTGTGGAGTCAGTGGCTGCCATGCATCTTTTTCTTGGGTGCATAGACCCGCTAAAGAAGTGGTGGATGAGTTAGCAAAAGGGACTACTGGTAATGATGCCTTGATGTAAGTTGAAACCAGGTTTCTTTTTTTTTTTTCTTTGTCATCCTATAATTGTTCTTTAGATACTCCAATGTACCATTGGATACCTTCTTCCCAATAAAATTTTGTTTTAACAAAATGCAGTCAGACAGGTACTCTGAATCCGGTTGATGACGACCTCAACCGGATTGATCAGGAATTTTCCTTATAATTGATGGAAAATTGGGGGATATATTGAAAAATTGGACGTAGGTAGTGTCCATAGCCATGAAATGATGACTAAGGAAGCAATAACCACCCGCAGAATAATATAACCCAACTTGTGACCATATTTGCTATCCTGACCTTGGAATCGAAGAAGAGATCCTTGAGTTTGATGAAAACTGCAACCCGAAGCTTTTCTTGAGTGGTTGCTTTGCATTACAAATATTCTTAACCATCAGGTCATGGTGGAAGGCCGAGAAGTTGCACTTGTTGCAGCCCCAATGTTTTTGGGGGGTTTGTGCTCACTTGGCAGGCAAAATTGCAGATAAAGCTACAATGCTTGATCTAGTGCTAGTTAGAATACAGGAGAGAATGAAGGAATTTTAAAGGTATGGTACTAGCATTTGTAGTAACTTGGTTTGGCACCAAGATATTTGGTATTAGATTAACTTTTTCCTGGCAAGGTAAAACATTTTGTTTTTGATCGGTATTTTCTGTTGGCAAGGTAAAGTAACATTCTTCTGTGACAGTGTGACTGCCTACATTGTCTAGGCTGTAATTTTTAAAGTCAAATGATGCATTCATTTGCATGGCCATCCTATTTGGACTGATACAAATTATCACTATTTGACATCTTATCTGTAAAAAGTTCCTTGGATGCAATTTTGAAAAATTTGACTATTTACAATAATCCCTGTATACATGCATGAATGGATTTATAAATAGTTGCATGAGTTTTATATCTCGTACTAATATATTATCAGAGACATGGAAGAGTTCTGTGCTCCTTTAGGTCATGTCTAGAGTCTAGGCACGTGCAGCGTCGTGATCTTTGATGTCTAGACACATGCAGCCTCATGATCTTTGATATTTGTGGATTGTTTTATTGTTTAAGGCTTTCTGGTTTGTCCATGTGTTTAGTTATTTAGTGAGAAATGGGGTTTCCTGCCACGTGGAGTGATGATGTGGCCGATCCATACAATGATTTTCTGCCCCACTATTACATGTGTATTAGATTTTTATGCATGTAATAGGAGATGCTGAAATTTTTAGGGGATTTTTTTGTACCATATGGCCAATACATTTGGGGATAAAAATCTTTATTTGAAGTTGGGTCATGTTGAAGTAAATGTGGAGAAGTAGAGTTTGGCAAGTCAACTGGCATGTGAATAATCCATGTTACACCAAGGTTCTAAATTTCGTGCTGAGATATAAACTTCATGTTCTTTAATAAAAGGCATCTTAATATTGTAGTATTGTACTCATTAAATATTATGATTTTTGAAGATTTATTATTTTAGAAACTTCTGAAATTTTGAAATATAATTTGACTGTGTGGATTGCATAAATGAGAACAAAGTAATGCCTATTAAAGTAGAACCTTATGAAATGTTACTTTTGGGATGGATTAGGACTTTCAGAAATCATAAATTTGTGTTTGAACATGAAATTTTTCATTTTTTTTGGTTTCAAATTAGTGCAAATTCTAGACTGCTTCAAATCTGAGACTTTTCACAGGGGACTTAGGACCTTTTACAGAGCATATGTTTACGGCCAAGTAGATATTATGCTCTAAGATACTCAATTCTTATAGTAAGAGCTTCATTGTTTCACATATTGCTCAAATTCCAAAGGTTCCACTTTGTTACCAGTATCAATAACATGAGAGAATATATTTGGTGTTTGGATAGTAGAAGAGTTGTGGGGCCTGCTGGACTACGCAGGAAAAGGAGAGACTCTTTTCCCTCGTAATTCCTCATATCTTTTCCGTCATCCATTTTTTTTACCATTTCCTTGATAACTTCTCCTACAAGCCAAACAACATATGGGTAGGTGACTTTCTTTTTTATTTACTTTCTTTTCTGTTGATTTCCTGCATACTCCTTTCCTGCACAACTTCCTCCTCGATAACCAAATGGAGCCAAAGTGTGTCCAGGTATTGAGCTGTAATGAGAAACAATTGTATAAGAAGTGCTTATTAGGATGATAATTTTGAAGTTCGAAAGGATTTGGTTCTTCTAGCACATGGTCCTGCATTCGAGCATGAGTCAGATCTTAGTTGACTATGATATGTCATCATCATCATATGCCTTATCCCAACTAGTTGGGGTCGGCAACAAGAATCCTGTTCCTTCATCTCAATCTGTCAAAAAACATATCTTCAATAAAATTACGTGTATGCAAATCCTTTTTGATTTACCCCCTCCAAGTTCTTCAGTCAATCCTTTTTGATTGACTCCGTCCAAGTTGACTATGATATGTGGTGCCTATAAAAGAATAAGAAATGGTAGTGACTCAATCTTTCAGTAAGATACTCGTTGTATCAATATTCGTTTCAATCCATCTACTTAGTTGCAAAAAGGATTTAGTTTTTTCACATTATTTGATGGATCATGATGGAATTCTAGCTATATGAATATGGATAAAGGAGAAAACTGACAAAAAATCTTTTACTAAATTAATTTGTGGTGAAACTGCATTTCATTTCTTTGTTCTTTTAGGGTGCTGCCTGTTAATTAACTTTGGAACCATGAAGATCCTCATGGAATATCAATCTATGTTTTATGGACCATTTGATTGAGAGAATTATCATGTCGGACATGCGTCAGATTCCAACACTCCACAAATTCTTGTGCCACTGTGGACTTTTTTCTATTTATTTTTTATTTTTTACTTTTCTTTTTGTATGCAAAATATCAGTCGGTACTAAGTTTGGGGCCTACCTTTTATGTTTAAGTGGCAAATGTAACATTTTTAGGATCATTAATGCCTTGTACATCTGTATATGATATGTTGTATAGGATTTCATATGTACAGTGCTAATAATAATAATATTTTACACAAGTTTATGATTTGTTCAAATCTCGTAACTTTATATTTTATGTTGTAATGTCTTTTTAATTTAATGGATATATGTGTGTGTCCATGTGTGTATTATGAGAAGGATTTATATGTGTCCCAGAATCCATGTTTTCCTGGACATGTCGATACATTTCAGATTCTGATATTCATGTGTCGATGTCCATGCAACACTGGCTGTGAATATCTGCTCGTAATTCAGAATTAAATGTCTTTGATGTAGGAAATGTAAAACAGAAAAAGTAGTAAAAGAACATTATCACACGTCACGAGTAGCTAATTTAAGAGTCTGAAAAGGACGGAATCCAGAATTACTTCCAAAATTCACGGATTGCAGCAGGTTTCTTCTTTGGTTTCTTACATTTGTTAGTTTTAGATATTAGTACGGGAATCATTAAGGACACAACTTGTTTCTTCTTTTCATCATTTACATTATTAACCAATCTGGTGGTGCATGTTTCATTTATGATTTTTTCCATCATTGACATTGGTAGTCAATTTGGTGGTTCTTCTTTATTTTCTGATTAATTTACTGTAGTTTATCTATAAAATATTCTCTAAAATTGGTTGTAGTGACAGGCAGGTTCTGAGGAGGTTATAGAAGGCGCTCAGTTTATGCAGATTTATCGAAGCCGGGAAGTAGGTCAATCATATTTGACTTCTGTCGGGACAACCCTAATTGCGATGGCTCATGCCCTTTGGCTGATGAGTAAAACCAGACCCCAAGTGGTATTATTTCTATCCTTGTAACTTTTGTCTCTCTTACTATGATTGCAGTTAGGACTGGAAATTACTTTGGAAGTTGTTCAGATATTTTATGGTTTAATTTGGCAAGCCATTTCATTTCAGATTCTGTGTAATGGCCCTGGAACATGTATTCCTCTCTGTCTAGCTGCAATCTTTTTAAAGGTTAAGACAGATCACTTGCTCTAGTTTAGACCTCTTAATTTTAATTCATGAAAGTGGACTGGAAAACTTCAGGATGATTCCTGTGTGTTTTCATCCTTGATATACTTTTATGTTGGAATTGGGGCTAATCTTTCAACTTGATTGGTTATATTTGCAGGTGGCTGGAATTAGATGGTCATCCATCTTTTACGTTGAAAGTATCGCAAGAGTGAGGAAACTTTCATTAAGTGGCTTGCTTCTTTACAAGCTACGGATAGCTGATCAGTTTTATGTGCAATGGCCACAACTAAAAACAAAATATCCCCGAGCTCACTATGTCGGTTGTCTCATGTAGTTGACTCTTTTCTGCTGTTGCCATAGGTACTCATTCCACCTCTCTCATTTCGTAATCTAATTTTGCATCTTCGCACTCTAGATTAATGGACCTTTTCCTTTCTGTCCTCAATTACTGTTTAGTCGATCATGTTTGCATTATTTTTCGTATGAAAACCCTTGTTGGGAAGGGACCTGTTTCTTCTTGTGGTAGTTCACCCAGCAGTTTCAAAGCTAGCACAAGTGAGCTAGACCAAAGTAATAATAGTAATATTATTTGAGATGAGCGTTGAAGCAAAAAGGTGTTAATTGTATAGAAACCCTAATTGCATAGGGAACTGTCTTTTCTTGTAGTAGTTGAGCTAGCAGTCTCCAGATTAACACAAGTGAGTCTGACCAAAGTAACAATAGTACTATTGTTTGTTATGAGTCTTGAAGCAAGACTGTTTTACAGGGCTTATTAATATTGATATGACAAATTGGCCAAACCATTGATTTTCTGATACCCTCAATGCAGTGTAAGCTGTGTATTTTTTGTAGTCTCGATATTTGTGTTAAATCACATGAAAATATTTGAGTTATGGAGAGATACCTTGGAAACAGAAGGTTTTAAGGTAAGTTTAATTAAATCCGATTATCTGGAAAGAAATTTTAGCACAAATAATAGTAGAGGTAAAGCAATATATAGAATTTAGAATCAAGAGATTCCTAAAAAGTAATTTATTATGTTATCTTGGACCAATTATCTGTAAAGAGGGGGATATTGACGAGGATATTGCACATAGAATTAGAGTTGGATGGCTTAAGTGAGAGGCACTTCTAGAGTGTTATGTGATCAACGTGTTCAGCTCAAACTAAAAGGAAAATTTTACAGGACACCTATTAGGCCTGCTGTGATATATATATCAGAATATTGAGCAACAAAGAAGCAACCTATGCATGGGATGAGAGTTACTAAGATGAAGATGTTGAGATGGATGTATGGGAAAGCTATTAAAGATACGCTAAGGAGTGAACATATCCAAGAGTGTCAAAGTTGTTTCTTAAATAGGAGACAAGATAAAGTAGGTTAAGATCATTTGTACATGTAAAGTGAAAACTTAGGGAAGCAGCAGCGATGAGAACACGTGTGGAGTAGTCGTTGAAGGATCTAAAAGGGCAAGGGGAAGACAAAAAAACTTGGATGGAGTTAGTCATAAAGGATTTTATGGTTTTTGACATTAGAATCAAGGTTTGCAATGTCAATGTCGCAAGACATGTCGCAAACTAGTAAGACCTACGACATGTCGTGACATCTGGGGAAAAAATGGGAAATAAAGGAAAATTGAGGAAACTTTTAGTTTTTTTTATGGAATTTTGATCCAAACTCCTAGATGAGCATAATTGAGGCCTAAACACACCTTTATACATCAATAACATGCAAAAAAAAACACTCCCTTAATCAAGACCATTAGTTTAAGGTTGATGCTGTAGTGTCGAGCTGTCAGTTCTAGACTCCAGTTGTACAAAAAGTCAAAAAGTAATACATCCAATTAA
>JAUPMG010103175.1:0-12230 GCA_031762675.1 Pachysandra terminalis | reverse complement strand
TATCACCGCCTTATAAATATCTGCTTTCTAACCTATCTAAAGGGGGTTTTGTCTTATCTAGGAATGGCGGCAGGATGATGACGTTGCTCATTGGAACTTGTGTGAAAGTGACACATGTCTGCAGAACGATGTTGCTCAAGTTCCAAAGCAACCTTTTGCAGAGCAGTTTTTAAGGTTTGAAATGATTTGATCTCTTTCTCTGAACGAAACTTAGCCATGTTAGAGTACATGCATCCCTGAAGATATTTTCTAAGACCACGTGTCACTCAAGATCTATGTAGCACTTGAGGGTCCCCCTCTAAACGCTTAGACAAGTGACACTTGTCCTACTGAGAGCGGAAAACTCTACAAATACCAACACTCATCCTCCATTGAAGAGGAATTGAAGGTCTGTGTTTAAACCAGAAATTCTAAAACCTGAGACAACAGTAAGTAAAGGCTTTGAAAGAGAAAGAGAATAATCTTTAACCTATGAGGTTTTACTGCTTTGTGACTGCATTCACTCCCCTTCCTCAGTTATTGCAATACCTCTTTCCTTCTAGCCCTTTTCTTTGTCTTCTCTACAGGCCAATATTGACAATGGACACTCTTGACAGAACGGTTGAGCAACGGTTTAGGTTGTCTTGAGACAAACTTCCTACCTTACTCTCTGGTTGATGATTGTAATTGGTTCCTTCTAATATATTTATCCTTTACAAATCCGTCATCACCATTTCTGGCGACTTCACTGGGGAGTCTGTTTTCGTTTCCTTTCATCTCCAACAAACATGTTGTTTCCATCCCATCCTTATTTCATGGATCCTTCCACTTCCCATACCACACCTCCGGTACAGCATATCCCGAAGCAGAATCCTCTTCAGGATCCTGTTCCTCCTCCTCAGAACCTTGAAGAGATGGCTACATCTCTTAGGGCAACCATTGCTGCCTTACAGGCTCAGCTGGATGCTTTGCCCAGAAAGCCTGTTCCCATCCCCTCAGCAAGCACTCCTACTATCACTCCTTTTTCATACATCCCCATGCCATCATCTACACCCCAAACCAGGTTTTGTCACCATAGCAGATGTCCAGGCCCTCTTACAGAAATCTAAGTCCCGGGATATGGACTGGATAAGCAGTGATTTCCGTCCTCCGTATCCGGAGACTCTCCTTCACTTGCCTTACCCCAAGGACTATGAAGAATCTGTCTTTCCTTAGTTCTCAAGGCAGACTGGGAATGTCAGAGAGCACGTTAGTCGCTTCATTGAAGTGTTGGGAGCCTACGCAGGCAACAAAGAACTCCGCTTGAGGGAGTTCTCCAAATCACTCTTTGAGAGAGCCTACACTTGGTATAGCAGGTTAGATCCTGGCTCTGTGCATGCGTGGGAGGATATGGTGTCTTTATTCCACCACAAATTCTTCATCACTGAAGAGAAGCTCACCATCATAGACCTCATTCAGGAGAAGCAGAAGCAAGAGGAAGACCTGGTCCAATACGTCAAATGTTTCAGGGACTTGGTCATCACCTGCACGGATGTGGCTTCTGAAGAGAAGTTCATCAGAATCTGTATCAATGGTATGCTCCCATCATACCGCATTCATATAGAGAATCATGAGATCAGGAGATTCACTAAACTTTATGAGCATGCCAAGAGGACGAATGCCTCTATCCCTGTCCCTGAGAAAAGGATAGAGAAGAAGCGGGCCCTGACTGTCACTACGGAGAAGGAGGAGGAGGAGGAGCCTATTCTTAAGAGGATAGGTAGGCCTAGCAGCAACAATAATAGCAACCGGGATAGACGACCGCCTCCTCCGAAGGTGACATGTTCGCTTGCTCAGTTGGACATCTTGCTCCAAGAGTGGATCAAGGATGATCGTGTTCTCCTACTTTCCATTGAGAATGAGCCTTTAGAGGCCGACAAAAGGTCCCCACGGTACTGCCGGTACCATCGCCATGCCCGTCACTCCACCTTCGATTGTTGGGCCTTGAGGAAGCTCTACCATGCTAGACTCGTTGCTGGAGATATCGAGCTGCCAGACGCCAAGGTACACACTGACCCTCTTCCACAACACAGAGAAAAGGGAAGGGAAGCTGTGCGCATGATGTCCATCTTCACCAACAGGCAGGGATCGGATCCTCAGTCCAGCGAGGCCACTCGAGGGACTATCAAGTTTGAGATGTTCTTCGAGGACATGCAGTTCACCCCTGATATGCGAAGGGAGGCTACCCAAGCACTGCTGGGAATCATGAAGAAATATCATTTCCACTGCTTCAACTGCCAGGAGGCTTCCACCCAGCAATCTCCGCGGCTCGGCAGACATATTATCACTTTCTCCGAGGAAGACATGGTGGCACCCTCGGAGGAACATAACAAACCCCTGTACGTGAATGCTACACTACAGGGTGTGGAGGTTCGAAGATCCCTGGTGGATGGGGGCTCTGCAGTCAACCTTATCCCTCTAAAGATTCTGAATGCTATTGGTGTGTCCAGCAAATGCATCATTCCCAGCAAAATCCGGATTCTGGGTTTTGATACCCAGTGGCAGCAAACAATGGGCTACATCTCTCTCAACCTCCGTGTAGGTCCTTTCAGATTCCCCACTACCTTCCATGTCATTGATGATCGGGCGGCATTCCACGTACTCTTGGGCAGACCGTGGATACACCGAGCTAGGGCAGTCCCTTCCACCTACCATCAGTGTTTAATGGGGATCTGGAACGGGAAGCTTGTTCGTGTGGTGGCAGAGCCTTTCCCGTTTGATGAATCGGAAACCCACTTTGCTGAAGCAAACCACTATGATGGGTTTGCTCCGGACGGCGAATGCCACATTGCCA
Source organism: Pachysandra terminalis (assembly GCA_031762675.1). Taxonomy (NCBI): domain Eukaryota; kingdom Viridiplantae; phylum Streptophyta; class Magnoliopsida; order Buxales; family Buxaceae; genus Pachysandra; species Pachysandra terminalis. The sequence goes on along the minus strand of JAUPMG010103175.1, from coordinate 9,418 downwards.
AGCCTCAAGGGACTCTTCTGCCCTTATGGACTACATTGGAGCCCACTCGTTCAGGACCACCTCCCTCAGCTCCATCCTCATCAACACCATCTTCTTCAAAACCAAGATCCTCAACGCTACATCCTTCGGAAGGCCCTCGACCTTCGAAGGCTCAATGTATAAGGGTAGACTTTCCAGATGGGAGACATGTCTACTGCTTATAGCAATCACAGGGGCTCCATTCGCTGACGTCTTGCAGTGCGCCCCTAAAGAAGAAATGCCTGAAGTTCCCGAATCCAAAATTGAACCAGCCCAAGAACACCTACAAGACAGTGTCCAGGTTATTCAGGAAGAGTTAACTGCGGTTGAATTTGAAGAAGATCTAACCGCCAACAAGCTAATACATATCTCCTTCTCCCTTGAATCAGATCATAAGGAGGCCTTCATAGCTCTCCTCGTTCGGTACAAAGATGTTTTTGCGTAGAGCTACAAAGACATGCCAGGCCTTGATCCAGCGCTGGTAACTCACAGACTTCATGTATCCCCTGAGATGCACCCTGTCAAACAAGCATCAAGGACGTTCAGGCCGGACATTGAGCTGCAAATCAGGACTGAAGTTGAGAAACTCCTATGAACCGGCTTCATCAAACCCATCCAGCATACTTCTTGGCTGTCCTACATAGTCCCTGTAAGGAAGAAGAATGGACAGATTAGATGTTGTGTAGATTTCAGAGATCTTAATAAAGCCTGTCCAAAGGACAATTTCCCTTTGCCTAAAATGGATATACTAATTGACTCCGCAGCAGGAAATGAGATGTTCTTCTTCATAGATGGATTCTCGGAGTACAACCAGATTCTCATGGACCCGAGGGATGCCGAAAAGACTGCTTTTAGAACTCCCTTGGGAAACTTCTATTACACAGTCATGCCAATTGGCCTCAGGAATGCTAGAGCGACTTACCAAAGGGCAATGACTGTTATCTTCCATAACATGATGCATGGGGAAGTAGAAGATTACGTTGATGACCTAGTTATCGAGTCAATCAAAAAAGAAGATCATCTCGCCATCTTGGAGAGAGTATTTCAAAGGTGCGGAATGTATAAACTCAAAATGAATCCCTTGAAGTGTATCTTCGGGGTTTCCTCTGGGAAATTCTTGGGGTTTATAGTCCATAGGCACGTGATAGACTTAGATCATACGAAGACCATGGCTGTTATTGACTTAACTCCTTCCATAACTCAGAAGGAGCTGAAGTCTTTCCTAGGGCGGGTCTCCTACATTCGGAGGTTCATACCCGGATTGTCCGCCCACTTGGTTCCTCTTATGCCACTTCTGAAGAAGAAGGCTCTCTTTAATTGAAAGGACGAACAACAACAAGCATTTGAGGTTGTCAAGCGAGTGCTTGCCCTTCCACACACCATGATGGCTCCAATTCAAGGGAAGCCTCTTCGGTTGTACATCGCCTTCACAGAGCGAGCTATAGGAGGTCTACTTGCTCAGGAGGACGAGCAAGGCTTTGAGAGACCTGTCTACTACATCAGCAGACTTCTACAGGGGACTGAGATCAGATATTCCAGGATAGAAAAATCTTGTATTGCCTTGGTCCACATGGTGAATAAACTAAAGCACTACCTGCATGCACATGCTATTCACCTGCTAACCAGGAGTGACCCTGTGAAGTATCTTCTCTCTCAGTATATTTTGTATGGAAGGCATATCAAATGGCTACTCCAGCTAGCCCAATTTGAGTTTGTGTGTGGAACGCCAAGGGCCATCAAAGGACAAGCAGTTGCTGATCTGCTAGCCGCCTTCTCCACCTACAAAGAAGATGATGAAATTATAAGTAAGGTATCTGTGGTTTCTGAGGAGGAATGGCAAATGAAATTTGGGCAAATCATCCAATTCACAAGGTGGTGGGGTAGGGATCGAGTTGATCACCCCTAGTGGAGAGCAGTTCTCCTTCTCATTCAAGTTGGACTTCCCTTGTACAGACAACAAAGCGGAGTATGAAGCTTTGCTGCTTGGTCTCTCTCTAACACGTCAGTTGAATGTCCATAACATTCACATCTCGGGGGACTCTTCCTTGGTTATCTCTCAAGTCAATGAAGAGTCCGCGGTCAAGGAACCAGACCTAGTTCCCTACAGGACGGCCATACAAGCCCTCCTTCGAAGATTCTCCAGCTATTCTCTGACTCACACCATGAGGAGCAAGAACAAATATGCGGATGCCTTGGCCAATTTGGGAAGCAGACTACGGCTCGAATTCGAGGCGATTACTTTGGAGGTAATTCGAAGAACTACTCCTTCACTCAGCTCCTTCAAGAAGATGAAGACCCCATTCTATAAGGAGACTAGAGATATCAAATCGTCTGTGATCTGGAAAATCTTCCCCACCGGATTCCCAGTACTCCTTTGAAAATCCTAGCGAACTTCAGCAGACAAGGAAATGTTCTTTATTACAAAGGAGTTAGTGGTGCTCTCTTCAGATGTATTGGGCCGTAGGAAGCTAAAAAGAAGATGCAGACTATGCATAATGACACTTGTGGACTTCCAGACTCCATCGCTCTCTACAGAAGGCTTCAAAGATCAGGAGTGTACTGGCCTTCCATGGCGTTTGAAGCTGCCAGGCTGCAGCTCTCTTGTTCTAAATGTCAAGAACCACCTGATTCTGCTGAAGCCTTTCCGTCCATGAGTTTACAGATTGGAAGGAGCCCTACATCAAGTTACCGCGAGATGGAATCTTGCCATCAGATAGATTTGAGGCTCTTCAGCTCAAACGGAAGGTCCCTCGGTTCTACATGGAGAAATGAGAGCTGTTCTGAAGGAGCTTCAATGAAACCCCTCTGTGTTGCTTAGGTACCCAGGAGATCTTCATTGTCCTTCGAGAGGTCCACGACGGCACATATGGACCACATCAAGGACAGAAGAAACTGTACAAGAAACTTCAAGATATAGGCTACTACTGGCCTACTATGGAAGTAGATACAACAGACTTTGTGAAGAAATGTGTGAAGTGTCAGATTCAGGATGACATCTCCTGTAAACCTTCTAAGGAGATGCAGTCAATCATCATTCCATGGCCTTTTCATACTTGGCGTTTGGATTTGATTGGACCCATCATTCCTAGGAGTCGGTGTGGGCATTCTTGGATCTTGGTGGCCACATAATACTTCACAAAGTGGGTAGAAGCTGTTTCTCTGAGAAGAGCCAACGGAGCTTCTGTGGCACAGTTCATCAAGGTTAACATTGTCCTCTGTTTTGGTCCACCTCAGAGGATCATAACGGACAATGGGATTTCCTTCACCAACAGACCAATCATAGAAATTATTGTACACTACCGGATCATCCACAACAAGGCTACTCCATACTTCCCTCAAGGGAATGGCCAAGCTGAGGCCACCAACAAGACACTGATCAGAATCTTGAGCAAGATGGTATATGATCAACCTACAAGGTGGAATGAGTCTCTACCTCAAGCCTTGTGGCATACAGGGTAAGTAAGCACAGAGCTATGAATGCCACTCTATTCTCTCTTGTATTTGGAGCATAAGCCCTTCTCTTGGTGGAGCTACAGGTTGCCTCTGCAACGATCTTACATGCGAGTAATGTGGAATTTGATTTCAGAGACTTTGCCATCCTACGAGCTCAAGAGTTGGACAATTTGGATCAGCGAAGGCAGAACGCCTTAGAAAGCAATCTACACTACCATCAGATCATTGCAAATGCCTACAACAAACTGGTCAAACCAAGGAGTTTCCAGGTGGGGGAGTTAGTCCTACGAGCTACTTGGTATGCTAGGAGCACAGCTGTCAAACCCAAGTTCGCTCTAAAGTGGGAAGGTTCCTTTGAGGTCATCACAGCTCAAGCCTCAGGAAGTTGTAAATGGAAAGTTGCTAAGAAAGTATTTTTATTAATGAAAGTTTGTTCCTATACAAAGAATTTTCAATACAAAGAACACACTAAGTACAACTACATATACAAACAATGTTACAAGAAGAATCAAGGAGCTCCAGTCAGCTGAGACTCGATTATGCCTTCAAAGGCACCCTCGAGCAATCCAAGCCTAGACGCACGAGGAATAGGAAGTGAAGCCCTCATCAGAGCCCCTTGTATCTTCGTAAACTTGGCCTGCTCCTCTGCTACCACTTGTGCTGCCACTTCCATATCCTGCTGGAGGTTCAATCTTTCCTCTACGGCCCTAGTCATCAGCGCGTCTAGATCAGCAATGTTTTGCTCCACTTGCATCATATCTGTTTTACACCGCTCGAAGGCACCTTGGCACTTCTTCATCTCTTCCTCTTGGGCTGCAGCGCGATCTTCCAATGCTCTGATCTTGCTAAAGTTCTGCACCTTGGTCCTCAGCTGTTCTAGCCAGTTGACCAGCCAAGGTAGATCGAACCCCATGGTCTGCAGGTTTCCTACTGTCCTTCCCTAGACAGCCAGGTCTTGTTCGGTGATGCTGTGTAACGTCCTTCAACTCATGATCTCCAAGAGTCTACACAACTCTCTATATCCAAAATGTTTGAACTTGGGTTCCAGCTTCGCTGTCTCAGGTACCACTTCTCCATATGCCGCCCGGATCAGACCCATCCAATATTTCCTTTCAACATCCTCGGGGTCTTCTACATGCTTGGGGGACAGCTCTCTCCTCTTTTCAATTGCAAGGACGGAAAATCCTCCCTGTTTGCATTTCAAGCCAACGATAGGAGAGAGGGATAGAGTACCTGAGGCCCCTACAGCCGCTGGGGAAGGCGTTGTATAAGGGGAAGGACCGGCCGCGACTTTTGATTCCTTTGAAGGAATGGCTTCAGCATCTTCTGCTGCTCCAACCTTCTCCGCTCCGGAGAGATCCCACTTCCATATACACAGGAGGAGCTGGTGCTCCTATACTCCCAGCTCCCTCTCTAATATTCGAGGGACGTGGGAGATAGTCTCTTCATCATCCTACAAACAGCAAGTATTAGTCAGGCGAATGGATGAAGAAAGTAGAAGTATAGAAAAATACTTACAGAGACTGTGTATACCATAATTAGAGGATCCACCCGGAGAGATGCTTGTTCCCTGACTTCACCCAGAACTTCCCTTCTGGCTGGAGTACTGCCAGAGGTCATGGATGGGGGAGCAGGGGGACTTCTGCTCACTCCCGGGACTTCCCTCTCACATGCCACCCCCAAAGGGGCCTTGCCAAGATCCCTCTGTGACAGCAAGGCCGACGGAATGATGAGAGGAGCTCTACTCCCAACTCTTCCCTCTCCTGCAATAGCTGCTCAGAACATCAGATACGTTAGCAAAGGAAATGTTATTATGAACTAATCATGCACAAAGGCAGGAGCTCTCGAAGAGTGGGGGAGGAAGTCTGGAACTATCAAAGGGTGGAGGTACCCTGCTTGGGAAATGCCCGGATGCAGCTCTCCCTGGCGAGATCACAGCTGGCACCCTTGAGCTTTGCCCTTTCTGTCTGGGTGGAATGGGTGGAGAAGGGATGGAGAATCACTGACTTCCATTCCCTTAGCAGGTGACATCTGAAAAAGAAAATGGGGAATCAAAACAATGAAACAGATGATGAAGGCATAATAAAGAATGTTATAAAACATACTCACCTTTAGGTTTCGGGCGGTGGTAAGCTTCACCCTAGGCCTAGTCACCTGAATGGGAGGTTCTCCGGTTGGGCTAGAGGGAGCCGCAGTATTGGCACCCAAAATCCCAGTGGGTTGTCGCTCAAAGACGATAGGCCCCGGAGGAACTGCCATCTTCGGCCTAGGGGGAGTCTAGGCACTCTCGCACTCCGGTTCCTTCTTGGAAGGAGGTTTCCTATGGGGACGTGGTCCTTATCCACCTCTGCTTCTTTCGCTTCCTCCTCCGCAGAAGCTTCTTCAGTCTAAGCCGCAGGCGCCTTTTCAGAAGCTTCACTGGCAGGAAGGTCATCACCGCCTTGCCTCCAGTAATAGATATCCTGGATTACGATGTGACCAGGAATCTCATGAATCGTGGGGTGGCCGTCCCCAGTTTGCAAGGGGTGATTCTTATCAACCTTCCTCAGCCTCTGCTCCTTAATTCCTCCGAAATCCAACTTCGAGGGAACTGCTTCGTCCATACAAAATGTATCCAAGGTACTCAGAGCCTTGTACCAATAATCTATCCACCAGGAGGACACCTTGTCTTGCCTCTCTGGTGCTGCTGGGGTGACCTTGAAGTCTTTAGCCATTCCCTGGAAGCCGCTCCCCTGAAGGAACCTTGCTCTCTCGAGCTTCGCCACTTCCGACGAAGCAGACTTGAACTCCACATCACGCGGAGGAGCTATCTGATCGAACCCGAACTGTCGGAGGACACGTTGTGGGTTGTACATGGGGTGGCTACTTCCGTATTCTCGTACCAGGCTGATTAGATTGCCCGGGTGCAAGATCACCAGGAAAACCCTCTCCTCTGGTGATATTTGGAGCCAGGCGTCGGTATTCTTCTCTGTATCCATCGACACCATGACTCCGTAAGGCTGCAATAGACGGAACCCTCCCTTGCGGTATGACCGGTACTCGAACTCCGTAAGAGTGTCCATCACTTGGAGGCGGCAAACATTATATTTTGGACGGCATCCGGACCAAACCAACGCCCGCGGGGCAGCATCTAGGTCCATGGTCAGCAGCTGTTGCTCCACTGCTGCGAAATCTTGGGGGTCGTATCTGGGATACCTCTCCCACAGGAAATGTTGGAGGAAATTGGCGTCCGCTAGGGTCTCCACCAATCTCTCTCCCCAGCTCCTCACTATATCATCACACAGTAAATCCAGGTGTTCATACTGTGATCCCAGGAATAGAGGGGCAAGAGGAACCCGAACTCCTCTCGCGATCTTCACCGCCAGAGGGAAAAGCCGCTCGTGCACCTTGTCTGCGGGATAGCTCTCGAAGACAAACCGGGCCAACCAGAAGGTCACAAATCCCGCCAGGTGAACGGAGCTATCCAAGCCTTCCTCCCATGAGCGCCGGATGAACTCTCTGCTAGCCTTTGGAATGTCCTCCTCATTCCAGAAATAGCGACTCCAGCCTCTGAAGGAGTACTTCGTGCCCAAGCTGGAGTCCCTCCCTTTTAGCTGGGTCTTCCTCATTGTCTGCTTAGAGTAGACCTTCAGCAGCTCCAAATCCACTGCTTCCTCCGCCGACAAGGACAGAACCCCTGGGTTTTCATCTCCCAAGATTGGGAGGTACCACAAGATGGCCACATCCTCCAACGTGATGCCCATCTCTCCAAAGGCAGTCACAAACACATGGTCTTCGGGGTCCCAGCGGACCACAAACTCCTTCAGGGCTTCGTAATCCCTGTGGTAGTCCCCCGTATACACCCGAAAGGCCTCCAGCACACCAGCTGCATCCAACAACCTCCGGTATTTATCATTTTGCATGATGTACGCCACCCATTCCAGCCAACCTTGTGGAAGGTGGAAGTGAGACCGGAATCCAATCTCTGACAGGGGGTAGTAACCCCTATCGGCCCTGAAGGCCGGCACCTGACTCAATCGTGGGAAAGCAATATTTGACCACGCCGTCTCTTGGAACGGGCACAAGAGCTCTTCCCCACTCTGAACTACTTCTGGTGCCACCCACTCACGCATCACATTCCAGAAAGGCTTGGATGATACCTCCATCTTGGTATCGGTCTTCTTTGCAGCTCATTTCTTGGCCATTTCTCTCAATAAAAAAGGAAGAGGAAAGGAAGACGAAGACTAGGAAGCAAGAAAGAGATTGACAGTTCTGACAGCAAGAAAGCTCAAGGAAAATCAAAACTCAGATTGCAGGAACCTTTCCCCTTTGCTGAGCTTCCAACTTATAGCAACAATGGTAGTTGTGCTACGAAGAAACGGAAAAGCTTCCTTTTGGTAGTTTCGCATGATCCCAAGGAGCAATCATGTCAACATCAGCGCATGATCACCGCATTTAAAGCGCACTCTCTCGAGGAACGTGCATTTAATGGCCGCCACTTCAGGTACGATCTCATGTTTCCTCCTCTAGCGTAAAAAACCTGAGACCGGGGGGATATTGTTGATCAGGCAGGCTAATTTAACCCCATTTTACATGCGGCGCTCGTTTACGAGCAAATGTACGCATTTTTGGTATAGCCGCATACACTGAATCATTCATAAAGCTGAAATGGCTGTACAACCGTCCCTTTCACGTGCCAGCTGTCAGCAGCTGCGTACGGTGATTAGATCGTTTGGGTGAAAAACAAGAATTGAAACGGCAGGATATCTGACCGTTCTTATCACCAATTAATGCGATAGCTTCTCAAGGAAGCCGCCTGTTTGAATGTCAGCCCATAGGGAATGACACGTGTCCCAAATCCAACAAACACGTCCATTCCTCCCTTTATTTGAAGTATTCAAAAAAGCTTAGGACTTGTGTTCCCACGACATACTGCCTTCTAGGAAACCGAGGGAATGAGAATCTTATTCTTCCCTCAACGGACCTCATTTTACTCGAAGGATGTATTTAGGGACATGCTACCCCTAATAGACTCCTTCAAAAAGTTATGATCTCAATGGATCATCGAAGTCACATCTAGCTGCTCTTTAGAACAAACTTCGAGTGATTGTATTCCATACTTTTATGTTTTAAAAGTATATTTATGCAAGGAAGGACCCTCGAAGGAACTTTTTCATACCTTCTAACTCAGGAGTCATGCTTGGATCATATCCATAGACTTCGAAGGACTATTATGTATGCTTTGTCTTAAAGAACCACAAGGCAAATGTATTCCCACCGAGGGACGACTTCGACGGACATTTCCTAAGGATGACCACGACGGACATATCCGAGTGACAACCTCGACAGAAAAATCCGAGGGACAACCTCGACAGACATATCTGAGGGACAAACTCGACGGACACATCCGATGGACAACCTCGACGGACAGTTCCGAAGGACAACTTCGACGGACAATTCCGAAGGAAGTCCTTTTTAGGCTAACCACCTCAAGACGGTCAATTCGAGTGAGGTATTTTCCCTTCTGTTAAGGGTGAATTCGAAGGAGGAATATTCCTTCCTCCTGAGACAAATTTCATACTAACCACCTCAAGAGGGTCAATTCGTTAAAGGGCTTGTCACCCACAAAAGACTACGAATTTCGTCCCCCCTCGAGGGAGACAGATTTGGGTTTACCCCCTCGAATGCTGTCATTTATGCATCCGACTTGCCATCTGGGGCTCGAAGTCACTTATATTCATTCTCAGGAACTGACTTCGAGCCATTCCTTAGGACTTTCACTTCCAAAAAACAAATCCTCAGTAGAAAGGGCTTTAGAAGTTGAAAGCATGCCATCTTCATATGCATTTCCTGAAAGACTGGTTTCCCCCGGACTTTGAAAACGTCATCTCCTTACCTTTAGGAATTCACATGTCAACTTCTGAATTCATCCAAGTAGAAGGCACTCGGATTGGTTACTGTAGCTATA
>JAUPMG010103164.1:0-12230 GCA_031762675.1 Pachysandra terminalis | reverse complement strand
GGCGGGCGTCGCCTGGACGCCTAGGATAGCGCCTAGTCGCCTAGGCGCTCACCTTTAATAACTATGCATCTGCCCAAAAAAATTCAGGCAACCCAACATGTATCATCATGGTTTTGGCATGCTCTGTTATAGTTCTATTCATCCGCTTAACAACACCATTTTGTTATGGTGTCTTAGGAATCGTTTTCAATCTTTTGATCCCATTCAAAGCACATCAGTCCTCAAATTTATTGTTGCAGTACTCTCCACCATTGTCTGACTTGAGACTTTTCACTTTCAAACTTGTTTTATTCTCGACAAGAGCTTTCCATTTTGTAAACACATCAAATACATCTGTTTTTTATAAGAAAGATCTTAGACTTAATGTGCCATTTTTTCATAATAAGATCATCTGGAAGTATAGTTTGTGTAACTTGTGTTTGCCAAATTGTCTCCAACAGATGTGAAATACAAGGTCGTCAAGCCTCTCGTCTAAACACGTGCGCATCACGTGTCACATTAGTTTGTCATTACGAAGAAAAAAATCCCTCTTTTGGGCGGGAAACGTTGGGACTGATCGTTACTTTCTCTCTTGCGGTCTTACCGAACCAGAAGCCCTTTTCAGCTAGAGAAAACTGAAGAAACCTCACTCTCTGTCATTAAAGATGTCTTCAACTTTCACGGTTCCAATGCTCTCTCGGCGCGACATTGCAGCAATTCTCGCTGATTCACAGATCGCAAGCATTCGAGAGGACGATCTCGTCAATCCCAGTCCAGATTTTGTCTCAGCTCTCTACACAGCAATTCTGATCTACCTCGATACTCTCCAGTTCGTCCCTTAAAACCTAAAGCTAACATCTTCAAGTATTTCTAATGTTTAGGTATCTTTTTGATTTTCTTTTCCTCTGGGTTTTTTGATTTTTGTTAGAGACGATTATGGACAAGTTGATTTTGGGGCTTTGGAGCAGCTGGAGAATCCGGATCTCCATATTGATTCGGTTCGGATTATGAATTTATGCAACAAGATGAGGGAGGTGGTGGCTGCAGTGAGTTGCCCTTTGAATTTCACTGTGAAAGATCTGATAAGACCTGACACTCAACGCACTGGAGTGTTCCTTAGTTCCATACTCAATTTCTGTCTTTACAAGTAACTTTTTTTCTTTATTATTATTATTTTTTTATTTATTTTCTGATTCTCATTCACTGATTTATGTTGTTTATGTTTTATATCGTCTGTGTTGTTTTGAGCAGTAGCCGACTTAGAATGCTTAATTGAAGAAATAGTTAAAATGATGGAGTAAACTGTTATTACGATGTTGCGTTCGATTGTTCATTGCTAATTTTCTCTTAATTCTTTGATCGAGAGCATTCACTTGTTAGTCCCTCAACAGAAAAAGGGTGCCCAAGTTGATCAAATGATCCTGATTATTTGAATGCGAGTCCGAGTTAATTGAACAATTAGGATCACTCAAATGACCAAAAAAAATGCTTGTTGGCTTTAAATTAGTCGATGGATGATTGCTTGATCTGGAAGGGATGTTTTACCAAATCAATAATGTTGAAATGAAGAAAAAAAGATCCAGGTCTTAACATCTTAGATACAGTTACTTAAAATGAGGATGAAAATGGAAATGTCATAAATGCCTTATCCAGCAGTGAGTTTTTTTTTTCTATGTACAGTTTGATGGCTATTGTGATCAGTGTTTTAAATATCCTTTCGCTAGAAATTTCACCACCAGGACCCGGGGGAAATTTCGGGAGTTATTTTCGTTTTGGCAGAATTATTCACCAGATGAAGAGAAATGGGAGAAAATTAGGAAAAAATTAGAATTTTTTAATGAAACTTTAGGGATTACTTAAACATATATAAACACACACAAATAACTCAAAATATAACAATAAATAACTTTGCATAGTGATGAACAAACATCAAGGGATCTAAGTAACATACGCACTGCCAGCCCACATCATTAAAACAACTAAAAATCCAATATCCAAGTACATAAATAGCTTTGCATAGTACCACGTCCACATCTACATCACATATAATATTTTCAAATCATTTCATTAAGTTTTAAGGGATGAAAATCGAAAAATACACGTTTCCGACTTCTTTTGGCTTTCATCCATCATAAATCCCTTAAGGAAGGCTATTTTGGGTGTGGGTGAGACGTTTAAGGAAGGTATTTCTTTTGAGGTGGGTATTAGGGACCAAGTGAGGTTTTGGGAGGACCGGTGGATCGGCGAGTGGCTTATGGAGCAGTTCCCAAATATCTACAGTTTAGTTTCTGTTAAAAATGTGAGAGTGAGAGATGTTTTGGTGTGGAATGGTAATGATTTGGAGTTGAATTTGAATCCAAGAAGGCCTCTTTTTGATAGGGAACTGGAGTCTATGTCATCTCTTATTCAGTTTTTCAGAGATTGGAGGCCTGGTTTAGGTGGTGATCTTAGAAGATGGAAGTTTGAAAAATCTGGGAAATTTTCTGTTAGGTCTTGTTTTGATCATTTGTGCGGTGCGGGCATACTTTTTGGTTCTGCAAAGCAAATCTGGTACTCCCTCATTCCATTAAAAGTCAGTTTCTTCGTATAGATTGCAGCCTTTAATAAATCTCTTACTGTGGACCATTTGACTAGGAGAGGATGGATGTTCACAAATAGGTGTGTGTTATGTATGAACGATGCAGAATCGGTGGATCATTTGCTTATCCACTGCTCTATGTCAAATATGGTTTGGGGTTGGTTTGTTCAGTTCTTTGGTTTTCACTGGGTTCAGCCACAAAGTTTTTCTGCTCTCCTGGAGGCTTGGGATGTTCATGGGAAGTTATGTGACAAGATGAAGTTGGCTAGGTTTCTGTGCCCTGCAGCAATAGCTTGGACTTTATGGAAGGAAATAAATTCCAGGATCTTTGAAGATAGAGAGTTTGATACGGCTCAAATCATCAGAAAAGTTAGGAACTTGGTTTTTTCCTGGAGTTCGGGGTCAAATGTGTGTATGGGTCTTTCGTTTGATCAGTTTTGGGATGAACCTCCTCAAGGGATCTAAGTAACATACGCACTGCCAGCAATAGCTTGGTTTAGCTTGTTTTGTACTGGCATGTTGTTTCGCTTTTAGCTTTGTTTCTTGTTTTTTGCCTTTTTTTTTTTGAGTTACCCTTGTGGTGTATACCGTTGGTGTACAGCTTGACGTGCTTTCTCACCTTTTTTATATAATATATGCTATCTTCTCATTGATTAAAAAAAAAAAAAAACATGGATTTTCAATTTAGTAGAACTAGATTTATTCAAAAGAAAGCAATTTAAAACAAGAAAGTATGTGAAGTTAGGCATATCTTACAAATCTTCAAAAATGATGCTTCAATCCTCCACTTCCCTTGTCACTCTTATCAGATTTGTATCATGGGGGCATTAGATTTGATCTTCTAAATCAAATATTGAAGAAAAGCAAATAAGGAAAAAAAAAATGGGGTTAGAATGGAAGAGATAGGGTTTTGGTTGAAATTGGAGAAATTTCGAGCAAAATTTCCCCCAGTGTCGATCTTATCCCCCTTTTATAAAGCACAAAATCTCAATTTCTCGCCAAAATTGGGGAGGAATTGAAATATCGGGAGATATTTCACATGATATCTTGCCAATTTCCCTAGAAAAGAGATATTACCTCAGAGATATTTATCTCCAGGGGGAGATAACGAAATTTCGCCGAAATTTAAAACACTGTTTGTGATCACTATTTTACTGTTTCATGTTTGTTCTTTTTGACATTTCTATAAATATCCCAGAGAAACCAAAATGAATCTCTTACAACCAATTGCGCAACAAGCGTCTGAATATGCTGACCAGCATGCAGAGCTGGAGGCAAGGATTTCACAGGTATCTCTAATGAAAAGAATTGTTTACAAAAAACTAAGCACCATTTTCGAATGTTAGTGTGTAACTAGTTACTTATGTGTCGGTCATGCAGTTGAATACGGAAATTTCAGAGCACAAGGAAGCAAGCGAAAGGGAACTACCGCTTGTTCAAGAACTAGAAGCAAAAGTGAAAGAATTACGCCAGACCATTCAGGGCCTCAACACTCACCAGATGTCGTTGAAGTCTTCTTTCGGAACAATGAGGAAGAAGGGCAAAGAAATTGACGAGAAGGTAGGTTTTAACCCTATAGTATAGTTCATTTTGCTTAATAAATTAAAACATGCATAAAAGTAACTTTTTCTCTAAATAATTTATCACCATGTCTATAAATTGACTTGTGGGAATAAATTGAAAGATAATGAAAATGATATTGAGAATATTTATAATTAAAGAAATAAACAGCTCTACGGTTGAAAGGTCTTTACAACTTCTAAATTGTGAGTGACTAAAGTATCCAGGTAGGCATTTTTATACAATTTACAATGGATAGCGGCAACAATTATTACAAAGTAAATTCGTTAAAATGAACTCTAAAGCACTGTTTTAAAACTCTCGAGTTTACTGGCAACTCGACCGAGTTAAATCGGTTTGGCTGCTTTTGAAGAAAATCGATCGAATTTGATTAAGTCTCAACTTGGTGGTAAACTTGTAAATAGTTCCAAGTTATTATGTGGTGGCACACTTGTAAATAGGTGAACGTTGATTTTACGGTGGCAAACTTGTAAATAGTTTATGTTGTAAATAGCTCAACCTTATTTTAAGGTGGCAAACTTGTATCAAAGGTTGATTGTGTGATTGGAAGACTTGTAAATAGTTAAAAAAAAATAATTTCATATGAGAAACATGTGAAAATAGTAAACTTGTAAGAAAACTCATTTTATTACATATTAACTAAATGTCTTTTCTAAGTCTGAATGCATTTTATAGCATGTCAACCAAACAGAACCAAAAAACCTCAAGAAATTATTTATTGGATTGAGTTTTGGAAACTTATTTTTTGGTTGCATCTAGAAATGAATGCCAATTAATTAATATACGAGTTGCTTTGAGTCGAGTTATCGAATTAACTCTATTCAGTAAACTCTCTAATCGATTCGAGTTTTCGAACTATGCTTTAAAGATGTTGGCTATCTCAATTTAGTTTTAATGTTGACACTGCGTCCTGCCACCTTGTAGGGCTATCGTCGTTGATCTCTTGTTCTTTTATTTATTTATATTTTCGGAACTAAGTGTTTATTAAAAAAATTGTTTTACCGTAGATATGTTTAAGGGGATTGCATGTGCAAATTTTCATATTAGATGCCTAGGGCCAATAATTTAAAACCAGTAGCCCTTTGTAGCTTCATCTCTGAATGTTTTTTCAGTTTAACATCATTATTTCTTTCTCTTCATACTTTAGTTGTTTCAGGGCTTTATTCTATCACACTTGAATTGTTTCTAGCGACATTCTTTAGAAAAGACTGCTTACTGCAGTTGATATTTCTTTGGTTGTTGAAGATTAGGTTTGTCCCTCTTGGTATTGATGAAATTGGACATTAGAGGCCAATCTCTTGCTTAAGTTTATTTCTACCACTACTGACTATTTGTGAGAAGTTAGACTTAGAACCTAACTTTCTTAATGAAATCGTATTGAATGGGTTGACAAAGATCCTATCAAGAAACTTTCTTATGATAATTTTTTAGAATTGATGGCCTTCTTAGTGTATAAAGTGTACTCATTATTGAATCAATTAATGACGTGGTATTATATACAGAGATCTTGCTAATTAACCATATAACATTTGGTATCTCAGCAACACATTCTCTTTTTCATCACTCCCTTCATTGCTTAATTTGGATGGTTGTTATGTATGGACTCATCACAGTCAGCCCTTAACTATTTTCTGTCTGCTGCACAAATCCTTAATTTGGAAGGTTTTTATTTATGGATTTATCACAGTCAGCCTTAGCTTAACTATTTTTCT
Organism: Pachysandra terminalis; assembly: GCA_031762675.1. NCBI lineage: Eukaryota > Viridiplantae > Streptophyta > Magnoliopsida > Buxales > Buxaceae > Pachysandra > Pachysandra terminalis. The sequence goes on along the minus strand of JAUPMG010103164.1, from coordinate 6,380 downwards.
GTTTGCTGCACAAATCCTGTTTCGTCATCTCAATTTAGAATTGATGGCGAAGCAGGATATATGAGGAGGTGTTCCGAGAATTCATGCCTGGAAGCCAACTTAATCAACTATCCCCCATTCAGGCTTGGACTACTATTGCAGGGCTATGAGATTTAACTATTCTTTATGGATTGTGCTAATTATAATAATATACAAATTGTTGATTTCTTCCTTCACCCCCGGATGCGAGATCACTTGTAGGTGCTAATTCATGTTCCATATAACCAAGGCTTCTTCTTCTTCATTTATACTTTTTAGACTCATCACTTGATCTCTCCTGTTGTCTATTTTGCAGTTTGGTTATTCACTTATTTCTTATTTCTTAATATCTTTCCTAAAGCTTGTTCATGCAGATTTCTAGTGCTGAATTTGCATTGGTACAAAGCGTCCAGGAAAATGCCAAATTACGATCCAAAATTGTTCAATCACCAGATAAGCTACAGGTATTCTCTTTAAACTTTAATCATCAAAGTCCATCCTCTACATGATAATTTCCCTCATGTAACTATATCCATGGTCTAAACCACTGAACAGAAGAATCTAAGCCTAAAACTATGAGCACAATCTACGCGTTAGTCTTCCTCAGTCCTGTTCTGATTTGAGAAAATGCAGCCTACTGTGTCTTCTACCATCAACTTCTTACAAAAGCCAACTTTTATTTGTTTTTTTGTTTGTTCTTTTTTTTTTTTTTTTCTTTTTTGGTGACGGGTTTAACATCTTCACACCTTCCTCATTTTTTATCATATTAGTTTTGAATATATTTTCCATTCATACATGTGCCAACAGAATTGAACTGAAACCATCAAGCCATTAAAACGAGAGAAGCTAAATTCATAACAGTGTATATGAATTGAAAATCTCTTAATTTTCAATTCATAGGAATTGAATTCTGGTGTTTGGTTGACACATGGAATTTGATGTTATTCTTTTTGTTTTAGAAGCTCATTGGGAAGAGAGAGAAAGAGAATGGGTACTCAAACCATAACTTGCCTAACTTATCTAGTTTATTTATTTTTTTTGTTATTTATTTGATTGGTTATAAATATAGTCTTATATATTTATTTTTTAAAACTATCATATAAAGATTTGGGTGGGCCCCATTTTTCGATTTATGCCCCATGTGGTAGTGGACCCTCTTGCACAAAAAAGAAGAAGAAAAAATGATTAACCTATGATATGGCAAAATTAAGTTTTAAAGAATTTGAAGGTGAACTCAAATTGATTAAGCTATGATATGGCAAAAATATGAAATAAAGATTTGACCATCTGGGTAGGCCCAGTTCCCAATTTGTAAGATAAGTAGCAACGACTCTTGCAAAATATCATCCCTAATGAAGATGCCACATTACTTGGGAATTGCAATAAACATCTTTAGAATAATTGTACATGGATGTGAATTTCAATTGCTTTGGAAGTTGATCGTCCAAATGCAAGAATTGATATTTGCACTTCCTGATTCCAATTCTCACCTTTCGAATTCTTGCCATCCAACATATGGGAGAACACAATCCATGTGCATCTATTCTTGTGAAGCTTTTCCCGTTCCTCTTTTTTCCCAAAATTTAGCTAATACATTGAATTGCTAAAAACTTTGCAGCAGAGAAGATTTGTTTGAATTGTGAACCGACCTCCACAGTGAGGCCTAATTATTTATGGTAGTTGATCTGATTTCAAAAAAAAAAAAAAAAAAAATCAAACATGAGTTTTTTCTAATTTTATATGCATGCTTTTTCTTATAATATTTGATTATTTTATCAGCTCCTTCTGTTTGAATTTCCTTTCACTTCAGTTGTTGGATACTAAATATGACTGAATCAAAGTAATACGACCTCCCAAGGACAAATAGTCTCTTCCAAGAGGCCAATCTCTTTTCCATCTTATCAATTACTGGATTCCAAAACTATGGTTCGCATACACGGCTACCCCCAAGTATTTCATTTGCCACTCTCCTCTACCCGAATCCATGAGACTAGCACACTCCTGACTGAAACTCTCCTCCACATTGAGGCCTAACAAGCTACTCTTTTCCAAATTCACCTTAAGCCCAGATAGCATTTCAAAACATCTAAGAACGCATTTAGACCAAAACAGATTATCCCTAGAAGCTTCCAAGAACATTCAGGCTCTTTTCTTGTTTCATATTAGTTGTCCTTTATTTTGTACATTATAGTCCATCATGTTTATTACATTTAGTGTTATATTGTTGGTTTGAGTATCTATTTAAGCTTTATTTAGTAACAATACATCTTTATTTCGTGTAATATTGTTCCACAATATTGCTTAAACAGTCGAGACATTGTATGTTTATGATTGCTCTGTCCCCATATTCTTTTATTTGATTATTTCCTCACCAAGTACAATCTCCCTTAGTTTTTTTTTTTTATTCATAGAGGGCTCTGGAGGAGAAGAAATCACTTCGGATTGAGGTTAAGAACTCTGAAAAATCAGCAAAGCAATCTTTTGAAGATAAAACTTCCATTCTTGAGGTGTATTCAAAGGTATTCTATTCTTGCATACATTGTTTAATCATTTTTATGCTTGACTTGGTCATTGATATAGCATACTGATTGGAACAAATGAAAATGTTCTTATCTTTGGCATTGCAGTGATGCTGTCTAATCCTTTTTGGACCGTATGTATGTCAAGATTTGCTTTGTATGTATCTGAAAGCGTATGAATGACTTAATTTTGGTTGTGTTAGAAAGTTTTTTCAGTTAAATTGAAAGGATTTCAGGACTAAGCAATGAGGTATAGCCTAATAATGAGTTGGGTTTATATTTTGGGTAGGAATGTCATCAGTAAATTTGATGATTCTCTTGGGAATTTGAAAAAATAAAATAAAATAAAAAAAGAGAGAAAAATAATGTCTAGTGTATCAGGTTTGTAGTCATTCTGATGTAAGTTTAAGTAGTTGTAAAATACTCTTATCTAATTTGAGTTTAATTGGAGAGCTATTATAGGGTAACTGCATTCCTATTGGATCACGATCAATCACTTGTTATGGGAGCATTTATATTTTTTTATATAAGATTCTTGTTTTTTGAGTTTCTAGGGTAAAATTGTCCAATTTGAAGAGATGAACTTTTTTAGTCGTTATGATGAATAGCCTAATAGACATGGTGAGATGCTATGTTCATGGAAAATGTGGTTCTTTGTTTTTGATTGATGTTACTTTTGGTCAATCTGTTTCAGTAATGTTTCTTCATATTTTTCTGAGTGTTGCTTCTTGTGTTGTTTTTACTCTGTATTGTTTGTGTTTTTGAATCTCATTGGCTATTGATAGATTTTTCTTTGAATCATTTTATATCCCGAGAGCAATCTATTTTTCACCCCTTGGTTCTTGTGAATCTCACCAAACGAGTAATATGTTTTGGAAGGTACTCAAAAATCATATGGAGGTACTAGGGAATGATGATTCTTTAGTTGTGATATATTGTTTATGTTGCAAGGATGCCAAAAATGGGACTGCATTGATGTAAAAATGAATCTGATTGTAGTTTATTTTTGCATTGTAGTAGTCCTTATTGCACTATATTCTATATTGCATTGGAATAGTAGTATCTTCAACAGGTAAGTTTGATAAGATTGCCTGCTTAATAGGGATCTGGTTGAATACAATAAAAATAGTCGACTCTCTTCCCCACTTTCTAAATCTCACACCCTCTTAAAGGAAAATTCTTCCTTTATGTTTTTCTTATCAGGGATCTTGAAAATGACATGAAATAAACAGGTAGCTTTGATTTTTTGTACTGAATTGTGAATGTGTTGAGCAACTGAGAGTTATACAAAGTGGAAAACTTAGCTGGATGGCTGATCAGCTTTGGTTAGAGTAAATAACTAGAAAGCAGAAGTGTAGTTGAGTCAGGGAGGATTCATGAGAGATTTATTCCTGTGAAGGTGTCTGTTGAGATGTTTTATTGATGTAAACCATTTGAAGATTAGTTTGCTACTTGTTTCCAGGGGTTGGGAAACCCTTTATCACGTCTGTATGAAAAGGATGGGAGGCCTGCTTTTGTTTTTCATTCCTTCTGCAGGAGATCTGTCACGACCTGAATTCTAAAGCATGACTCACACGCATGTGAGCATAACTCCAGGATTCCAAGCCTGACTCTCACCCTCAGATCAACTAATCACATACACCAAGAAGAGGGTGGAAAACCACAAACACCTCAGAGAAAATCCATAAATACATAGGATCCACAGCGGAAGCTAATATCATCATAACATATATGAAATCAAAACTCTAAGTGGGCCTCACAACTAATCACAATCTGAATAATACAAATACAACAAGAGATCGAAGGAGTCATCTACCTCCTTACAACGCTCTCTCAAGCCTCTCACCAAACTACAACAGAAAGAAAACAAATAAAGAAGAAATCTAACTACGCTGCAACCTCAGGAGTCCACCTCAGCAATCCTGACCGGACTCCTAGTCGTACGCCCATAGTGTAAGGGATCGTCCGATCCCCGAGTTGAATCCGATCCGATATTAAAGGTAAAAACCCCAACTCGGTCCAATCCCGAGACGGATCGGGCGATCCAACTCGAGATCGACGATCCGGATCACTCGATCCGCCTCGGATCGTCCGAGTTGGGGTTTCGAATTTTTTTTTATTAATTTGGATCGGACCGGGATGATCCCCTATCCGAGTCCGAGTTCAAACACTATGCGTACGCCACTTGCTCACTTGAAATGTTAGGAGCCAAAAGGCTTGAGCTACGCGCTTAGCAAGTGCAATTACAAATGCATTGTAATAATTAGGATGACCATGCGTATGCATGGGATGCCATGATCAATGCGGGGTTCATTCATTTTTATGCAATAACATGAACATATATATATATATATATATATATATATATATACATAGACCCAAACACTATGGCCTCATCAAACACGTGAAATGCACTTGAATGTTATCAACTCTGTGTGATTTTGATGTCTCACGCTTGTTCCGGACTGTAACACTGCGTATCACAATCATGGATACACAGCCTCTCTCGGGCTAAGGATACCTCGCTGATTCCGTGTAGACAGCACAGTTTTAGGGAGTCACAACCCATGGAGGTCATACCCCACCTCTATTTTTTATCGTGGGAAAGAATTCCGGGGCTCACCCAAGATATCCCCCGTGTACATCAATCACACATACAGCCAAACGGTCGTCATCCATATATATATATATATATATACAGGTATCCATGGGATCTTGGGGTTGCAAATCCCTCACCCTCAAATCTTATGAGATTTGAATAATAAGTCCCTCTTTGGGGACACCAGAGATCCATATCTCTCATTTGGCACTTCACTCGGAAGTCCAAGTAACCTCACATATTACCCGATGGTCCTTCATAAAGGAGCCATGGTAGTCTGGGGTCTAAGTCCTCACAAGGACTGATCATGCATGCATGTCCATTACATGAATGATACTAGCAAGCAAACTACATGATATGCAACATAACATCAAGTGGTAGAACATCACTCAATATGGATATGTCAAATCATAACATCAACATACCGAAGGATTAATGATAGAATTTCAAGAATGGCATTCTACATAATCACATCATCTAAACGCAGGATCAACCATAAATTAACCTTACATGATACACTACGGGTCATGCATAGGTGTATGAAGTTCTAGTTCATCCTACTAGTCCATTTGCACCATCAAATTCAAATAACATCATGCATGATTATCTTATACATTAATAATCATACTTCACACAAGCATATATTATGAAGCATAAGTTCAAACAACGTGGCATAACCATGGGCAAGTCTGGGTGTCAATCCCCCTCTAAAGACTCCCATCTGCAGCTCAAACACTCATTGTCGGTGGGTGCCATCGGTTCCACCGACCACCCATTGACCACGCATCAATACTAAACATACTCCTCCGTCGGCGGGTTCGTCGGTGAACCGACGACCCACTGACCAAGTCCAAACAATCTCCTTAGGTGCCGTCGGTATAACCAACCACCCCCCATAGTATCCGTCGATGGACCGACGACCCACCGACCAACAGTCTAATCCAAGTCTAAGGTCTCCTTGGGTGGGTGCCGTCGGTACCACCGACCACCATAGTTATTAAAGGCGAGCGCCTAGGCGCCGACTAGGCGCTATTCCAAGGGTCCAGGGGAATCCCGCCTAGGCTGACTGCGCCTAGGCGACCTCCTGGAAACGTAGGCGATCGCCTAGTCGCCTAATTAGCCCGGGCGGTCACTCGGTTGTTAATTTTTTTATTAATTAAAATTTCTTTAGCAAAAAAATGTATTAATTAAAATTTAATTATATTTAACTTTCACCATTCATTAAAAAGTATTAATTAACTTTC